>CALNHX010005817.1:0-100342 GCA_940337035.1 Agriotes lineatus | reverse complement strand
GCTTGTATAGCTCTGTTCTGAGTCACCTTGCCTAACAGGATGCGTACAAATTTATGTGCTAATTTCATATATGCGAATTTGTTAGTTGCTAGCCGTAATTATCCCGGGGTGTTCTGATTAGTTTTTATTTGGTTTTATTCCTTAGTGGGTAACCTCAAAATTGGGTATCAACTTGATAGCTATGGTTTTAAGAACTCATTTTACTTATACAGCTAGGCCTTTATTTTTGTGAAATATGTATTCAGCTCGGCCTTCATTTTTGTGAAGTACTTATGCAGCTCGCCCATTTTATAAATGCTTATGATTACCAACCGGCAAAATACCAAATATAACTTTCGCCACTAGGTAAGGCCGACCCTTAATCCTTCGTAACAGTATTCTAAAAATTAATGTAAAACTAAACTTCCTTTTAATTGTAAATTATTGTGTAATGTTCTATGTTTATAATAAAGTATCTTAAACATTGATGTGAATTTTTAATGAGGTTTAACGTTTCGCTCCTGTTTAA
This sequence comes from Agriotes lineatus, assembly GCA_940337035.1. NCBI lineage: Eukaryota > Metazoa > Arthropoda > Insecta > Coleoptera > Elateridae > Agriotes > Agriotes lineatus. Next base: position 99,834 of record CALNHX010005817.1, on the reverse strand, counting down.
GCCCTAATTACTCACAATATAGCATGAGGAGCGTTTAAACTTTGCACTTTTACATTACAAACGCCTTAGAGCGCCCGTGACAGTAAACCCACAGTAATGCGCGACCGCCACGATAGAGCATCTACCGCGCATCTCCACTCTAAGGTGGTATCAAGGAGGGAAGACAACAGCCGGCTATAAAAGAAAAGTTCCATCGAACGAAAGATGATTATCCAGCGAACTTCGAGAACTATTTCCGACAGCGATTCCCCTGGGAAAGCTTCGAATACTCGTTAACGATTCCAGCTCACCCAGCCGGCCTGTATAAGTTATTCATCCTGCGAATAATTTTCCCGGAGGTGAAAGAATCCGAACAAAACCCATGTCTCTTCTGACCTCATTAGTGTCTACTTGTGCTTTAGGGAAAATTAATTGTACGCTCTTACACAGTGGGCTAACAATCTAAGTTATTCCCTGACCTGGTATTAATTTATTTCCCTGCTACCACCAACACAGCTGAGTGCAAACAAGGTGAACTGTATTACCAATGACGTAATTTGCGAGTGATTTACTGTTAAACCAATGCTGTCGGTAAGTGAAACGTGACAACTAATGTGGTTCGGTCGCATGATGCCTATGAGTGAGAACAGAAAGCTTAAAGTGATATGAAAGACTGGAATTGACAAAAAAAGGAAAAATGCAGGAAAAATAGAACATGGAATAGTGAAATAGCCAAGACTACAAGAAATGGGAACCCAATGGAGGCAATCCGAGAGAATGGCTGCTGACCGTCGTGTGAGGAGAAATCTCTGCCGCGATACCTCTAGACTGTAAGGTAGAAGAGGAACCGATTATGAATAAAGAATAAAGAAGATCACTATCACTGCTGGTGGATTAATTCTGTTATGCATTGTAGAGAAAAAAAAAATTCTGTTGTGTTTTGAAAACATACGACTGCAAGGTTTGATTCTTAACTTATTTTTGAAATTATGTTTTATAGTATTGTAACTACATAAAAATGCATATTGCCCTTTAAAAATGTGGCCTATTCATATACAGGGTGTTGTACTAAACATGTCGTTTTTTAATTGAAACACGTAGTAATTTTTATGATTTTGTTATTAAGAAATTAATACGATCAACAAAATAAACATAAAATGATGCTCTATTGCACTTATTTCCAATTGAGCCTACAATTTTGATTAAAACTTAATCACGTTTTCATAAATGGAACTCCTGATACCGTGCACCAAGCACACAAAGAACGCAGAAAATATGAGATCTAAAAATAATATTCAAGTAAGAGGAACTAAAGAACCAATAAAAAGCAAGCTTAGCAGCGAGGTACATTCTTACGGAAAAAACGTCACTTTGCATAACACCTACAAAATAATAAGGCACGATTATTTTACTGTAATGAAATGTAACGACAAAAAATAAAAACATTAAAAGTAGTTTGACCAACATTAAATCAAATGAAAAGGATTAGTAGTACTTCTTACTTAACATTGAAACAATATGGTGTAAACAAGGTTCAGCCGATATGGTGAACAGGCAACAACAATTTGTATAATTTGATTCAAACGTGACCGCTGTGAACAATCCACAAAAATCTAGATATAGCCAGGCTATTACGAAATGTCGCTCACGCATACCACTTCTAAATATAGCTACAAAAATGATCAGAATAGACCACAACACTGTAAAATTTAGGCTTCACTATATTTTCTAGTTTCCAATACCTGATTTGAGAATTTGGAGAGCCACTAATTGTGTCCATCGAAGCTGCCAGCGTCCGGCGAACCCAGCAACTGCACAAATAATTTGACGGTAGGCGACAACAAGGCTTCAATACTAAGGTTACCATTTGCCAAGAGTCGGAACGTTATATATTCGACGTGAACTCCAGCAATTGCCACAAAACACAACAACTCACAAGTTCAATGGGAACAAAAACACGACTTCAGAAGGCACACAATTATATTCAACATCTTCAACAGCGCGATGCGGCTAGGGGCGTGATTTCAGAACACCCATTCGGTTTACCATTTCACAAATTGCATCAGATTGTTCATTAGCCTAAATGCGATTTATCACGAGACGGCCAAACAGGCTGAGACATGTTCGTAAAACCTGGAAAATAAGGTGTCAGCTGAAGTAACTCCAAACGCTATATGTGTCGGCCTCTTTAAGCAAGCAATAGAAAACTTTATATCTACATAATTGTAGAGCTAAACGGCGGGTAAAGCACCACTGAGTTACATTTACAAAGAACGTTGCCCAAAAGGAGCCTAAAAAATCCGAGAAAGCGCTAATATTTGAAATATTGAAAAGAGGGGAAGTTTCGAAACGTAATTAAATTGTCAAACTGAACTTAAATGAGGCGGCAAAATGCGAAAATACATAAACTGTCCTTATAGGTCTTCCGGCAAGTACACATGATTTTTAAAATGTAGCATAGGTATGTTCAGAACAAGCTCTAAGAAATCTTAAGGTTTGTAGTAGTAAATTTGGCAAAACGTTCCAATTACTAAGATAAAATAGCAACAGCTGATTACACCTTAAGCCAATCCATAGACGACCTGTTAAAAATTTTATATGGTCACTGATTTATCATACCGTGTTGTGTTAACACGGTAAAGTCAAAGTAATTATTTTACAAATTTTAACGCAAATAGTTGACAAGATTTGCTTGTCGAATTGTTTTCACATAAAAACATACCAAAAATTATCTGAGCAATTAAAACAGAGGTTTCGTAGTGTAAGCATGTTATATGTATACAATGTATCCCAGGATTGATTTTACAGGAGATGATATGGACTAAACATTTTTGAATTTTATTTTGTTTTGGAATTCGGTCCTGCTTTTTGAAAAACAAGTAGGTCTTGGCAGGGAAGCAAAAACTATTTTATTTTTAGGTAAACTACCTTTTTTGTTTATAATACGGAAAAATGGTATTAAGAAAAGTTGTTCAGAATGATAAATTATGGCCCTATACAAAACTTCAGAAATATCGAAGTACTTAGATTAAACCGTCATTTTTATTCAATTCAATTTATATTCCTTAATCTAAAAAATAACGGTTTTTTCTAAGTCGACAGATCTTCCTGAAATTGTGTGTAGGGCCATAATTTATCATTCTGAACAACTATTCTTAATAAAATTTTGCGTATCAAAAAGGGTAGTTTACCTGAAAATCGTACGACACTCATTAATGACCAATAGAAAAATTAGTTCACGAGTCGTAACCAAGACAACAACAAAAATTTCTTGGAAATTTTTTTTAGGTAGACATTACTTCTTTTTAAGGTTTGTATCGTTACGATTTTCTTACCGAATCTGCATTCGAGCATTAATTCATATCCGGAAATTATTATTCGTGCATTCCAACAACTCCTAATTTGCCCTCGCGTCCCGCTCGGGCAAATTAATACGACGTTGTTGGAACGCACTCAAAAAAATTTCCGGAAAGAATTAATGCTCTTATGATACTATATGTGAAAATAAAATAGTTTTCGCTTCCCTGTCAAGGCCTACTTGTTTTTAAAAAACTGAAAATATTCATAAAATTCTTTTCAAACCAAGCAGGACCGAATACCAGGACCTTTAAATAAAATTCAAAAAATTTTACTCCATCACAACTCTTGTAACATCAATCCTGGGACAACAGTAGAAATTTCATGTATGCATATGCTGTTGTAGATCCGCCTCTACATGAGAGTAGTTCTTTTGTACTCTATTTGATGTAATTTAAGTCAAAAAGATTGAGGTTTGTGTAGTTACCGCCAATTTTGTCTGCGAGATTGTCTCTGTATTTGTTGCTCCGTAGAATTTTATGTTATTTCATGTAAGTAAACGTATCAGAACGCAGTTTAGGAAATTTGAAAGTTGTATATAGACATAAGTAAGTAAATGTAACTAAATTTTGCTCCGGGTTTTGTTTTCAGAATAACAATGGACGTGAAGCAGGAATTACTTGATAATAGTTTGTCTAGTGTAATTACCACCAACTTAGATGAACGAACATTTCAAGAAAATAAAGTAGTCACGAACTTATATGTACAGCAAGACGTCATCGAAGGCACTATCGGCAGCACAGTATATCACGAGTTGAATATCAAACAGGAGGAAGTTGATATAAAAGATGAACTGCTTCTAACGTGTGCAGCAAGCCGAAGCATTTTAGAAGAACAGCAAGACGTCATGGAAGGCACTATCGACAGCACAGTATATCACGAGTTGAATATCAAACAGGAGGAAGTTGATATAAAAGATGAACTGCTTGTAACGTGTGCAGCAAGCCGAAGCATTTTAGAAGAACAGCAAGACGTCATGGAAGGCACTATCGACAGCACAGTATATCACGAGTTGAATATCAAACAGGAGGAAGTTGATATAAAAGATGAACTGCTTGTAACGTGTGCAGCAAGCCGAAGCATTTTAGAAGAAGAGTTTATATGTCCGATCTATGAAAATAAAGCAGAAGACAAGAGTTCGTGCTCTATTTGCACAAATAAATCAATAGGGAAAGATGAGTTAGTTAACCATATGAGAACACATACACAAGAGACATCCTATTCTTGTTCAATTTGTGAATATAGAACAGCCCGAAAAAATCGTTTGGTTCAACATATAAAAACACATACAGGAGAAAAACCTTATTCATGTTCAACTTGCGAGTATAAATCAGCTAAGAAAAGTAATTTATTTCAACACATGAGGATACATACAGGAGATAAACCTTATTCTTGTTCAATTTGTGAATATAAAACAGCCCGAAAAAATCGTTTGGCTCAACATATAAAAACACACACAGGTGAAAAACCTTTTTCATGTTCAATTTGTGAATATAGAGCAGCCCGAAAAAATCGTTTGGCTCAACATATAAAAACACATACAGGAGAAAAGCCTTATTCATGTTCAATTTGTGAATATAAAGCAGCCCAAAAAAATCATTTGGTTCAACATATAAAAACACATACAGAAGAAAAACCTTATTCATGTTCAATTTGTGAATTTAAAACATCCGAGAAAAGTTATTTAGTTACACATACGAGGATACATACAGGAGATAAACCTTATTCATGTTCAACTTGTGAGTATAAATCAGCTAAGAAAAGTAATTTATTTCAACATATGAGGATACATACAGGAGATAAACCTTATTCTTGTTCAATTTGTGAATATAAAACTGCCCGAAAAAATCATTTGGTTCAACATATCAGAAAACATACAGGAGAAAAACCTTATTCTTGTTCAATTTGTGAATTTAAAACAGCTGAGAAAAGGTATTTAGTTAAACATATGAGGCTACATACATTGGAAAAACCTTATTTTTGTTCTATTTGTGAGTTTAAAACAGATAAGAAAAGTTATTTAGTTAATCATATGAAGATACATACAGGAGAAAAACCGTATTCTTGTACAATTTGTGAGTTTAAAACAACTGAGAAAAATAATTTAGTTAAACATATCAGGACACATACAGGTGAAAAACCTTATTCATGCACCATTTGCTGTTATAAAGCAGCAGAGAAAGGTACCTTAGTGAGGCACATGAAGACACATACAGAAGAAAAGCTTTATACATGTTTGATTTGCGAGTATAAAGCTAAACAGAGACGCAGTTTAGTTAAACATATGATGACACATAAAAGCTAACAATCTTGTTCATATTCGATGTGTCATTGTAATGAATTAGAGAAACTTGGCTTATCGAACCATATGAGGAAACGGAGCAGAAATAGTTATGTTTTAGTTGGTAGTACAAGATCAGCGTAGAAAGATACTTTAGCAACACATATCAACATGCAGGAAAGAAAAGTTGTTGACATTCAATTTGCAACTATGCTACAGTAGACATATAAGATATTTAAAATATGAAAGCACATGCTAAAGGAAAACCTTGGAATTAGAACTTATCAGTGGTGTCATTTGTACATGTATAAGCCAACATAATGTTGAAAATGTGGCGTTGTATTTGTAAATGTAAAACTATACAGAGGAGCTATTTAGTGATACATGTGAAGACGTAGAGGAAAAAATGTAAATATGCAAAAGCAAAATAATATACGTGTTTTCTGCCTAAATAAAGTTCTATGCATTAAGGCAGTACATATAGATATCAGGTCAGTTGCATTATATGACGTACACACAATTACATTTGAATGAGAGATGGAAATATTAAATCGATGTTTAGGTATGTAATTTTTTAAAACGGGAAATCAAAAGAACTAAAATTAAAATAAGTCAAAATAAAAAGGTGCAAATATTGGAAACGTATGAGTTTAGTTATGTAATCATATTATTTAGTGCGAAAATGCAGCTATGATGCTTCACCATAAAACTTAGTATACTTACTCATAACTTGTGCAACTACCACATTGTCTGTTTAGTAATAAATTTTGTGCTGTGTATCACTTTCAAGATGTTTCTATTCTTGTATTGTAAAAATGAATATAAAATTAAATGTTCCCATAATTGTACATGATTCTGTAGTATTTTTTTGTCGATAATAAAGGCATATCCACCATGTTATTGTTTAAGCGGAATTCTGTTACATGTTTATTATTGTTAACGATTTCTTCTCTGTGCTGCCAGACTGGGAATCCCCTTTCATTACTACTACCAACTCTATCATTAAAGTGTCCCATAATCACTAAGTATTTTATTTTACACGCTATACTTTTCTTCCTGGAGTGTTGTCCAAAATACATCTTTAACTGCTTTTCTCTCATTATCAGATGGACCGCATACAACAAATACTGTTAACTTATCGCTTCTTCCTTCACTTCCAATCTTTAGTGCTCTTTTGTTTTGATACATCACTATACGTACCAGTATCAAAAGGTGAGCATTTTTTAGGTGTGAACTTCCTCGTCCTTCCTTTTTGTTTCTGTAAAACTCAGGAATTTAAGGTTACTCTTCTCGAATTCTGCCACAAGTTCATTCCCTGGACATTCCATACAGCCATTATCCACATTTTTAGTCCTCAATAATAGGGTTACTTTGGTAATGTGTTGAATTTTCCGTTTTTAGGTCCTTTTCCATTGCCCCATGTTTGTCAACCTGCATCTCGTCTTTGAATTCATTAGTTTTTTGGATTCTCCAACGATTCCTTTGTTTTATTCACTCTAGTCCATCTACGATCAGCATCTGGTAACAAGTTTTAACCTGTGAACCTACTTTTTTCCTCCCAGACTTCTTCTGAATTTGTTTAGCAATATCTTTTTCTTGTTTTAACAAGTCTAATTAACCTGCTCTTCTCTTATCTACCTCAGTTTTATCTTGTTCTGCATTATTTTCTATTTACCTTCAAAGATCTCTAGTTCTATCAAGCATGTTGCTGGTCCTATTTTATAAGCTCTTGTAACCATAGTATTAATTATTAGATTCTGTCTGATAAAATTGCTGTTCTCAGGGCAACAGCTGATGTATCAAGAAAAAACTGTATTACCAATACCGTAATTCGCGAGTGATTTAATGTTAAACCAATGCTGTCTGTAATTGAAACGTGACAACTAATGTAGTTGGATCATATGATGCGTATGAGAGAACAGAAAGGTTAAAGTTGTATGGAAGACTAGAATTGACAAACAAAAAGTAAAAGGCAGGACAAATACTACAACATGGAATAGTGAAACAGCCAAGACGACAAGGAAAGGAAACCCTTTGGAGGCAATCCGAGAGAATGGCTGCTGACCGTTGTGTGTGGAGAAATCTCTGCCGCGATACCTCTAGACTGTAAGTTACAAGAGGAACGGATTATTGATTGATAGAATAAAGATGTTCGTATAAATTATTGGTATGTCAATACAAATTCAGAAGTTATTTCTCAATTTACAATTTTATCACATAAATAAGAACATTTGAATAAAGTGTTAGTGATGATCACTATCTTCAAGTCAACAGCCCTGGGTGGTATACAGGGAGCAGGAATGATGGTGGATTAACTCTAATTTATGCTTTGTAGGGAAAAAATCCTTTCTGTTTTTTTTTTTTTTTGAAAACATACGACTGCAGGGTTTGATTCTTAATCTCTTTTTGAAATTAAGTTTTATAGTATTGCAACTACATAAAAATTTATATTGTACTTATTTACATATAGGGTGTTGCACTAAACATGAGTTTTTGTAACTGCAACACGTAGTGTTTTTTAAGTTTTTTAAGTATGTATTCTATTGTTACGGATAGTTTGTAGTTTCGCATGCATTAGAGAAAATCTGCTAGTTGCATTTTATTTTTAAGCATTTTATTACGATTGATAGGTGGTTTCTCAAACAATATTTCTAGTAATTAACTACCCCAGCAAACACTCACGTATTGGCCAGAAATTGGTTTTGTGCTGGCAGTTCTGGTAAGGTGTTGGCAACGGCGTAGAGATTCCGGGCCAGTAACGGTACAACGTATGGAAATCGCATTGGCATAATATATTCGGCCGTCATCGGGCCGAGTAGGCCGAGCCGTCTCAGTTAATGTGTGTTATCGCAGCATTCAAATAAACCGCGTTAAATATTACGACCGAAGCGACACGATTGGACGCGATTGCGCGCCGAGTGTAAAGCGAAGTGGCGGTTGTGATAAGGATGTTATCTTGTAACAAATATCAAAATCTTGTTGGATAATATGAATATAAACAAAAATATGGATGTGAATTGTGTAGTACTAATAAATTAACAGTTTATGAAGAAAATTGTATAATGACAACTATAGCAACCGAGTAAGTACTTTTGTTTTGGTATATGTAATTGTAGGTTATGTATGACTGTAGTTTGGCGGGAGTTTTAATTTGTGATACGTTTTCATTGAGAACCGTTTTAAAATGCCGAATACTTTTAAAATAAAAAGTAAAAGTTACAAATATAAGTGTATTAAAGACAAAATTAAGCAAGTTTTTTATTTAGGTGTTTATCAAAAAGCTCTTAACAAAATGAGAAAGTTGGAAGCAAATTCATCAGTATCTCAAACTGATCTGTTATCATTGTTAGAATCGTATTCAAGCCGTTACATTAAACTATCATAATGAGCATAATGAGTTTATCATAGAGATCTCTTCGACCTTGTATAGATAAAATGCAATCTGAAGGTATTTCGTCCCATCAAAATTTTGGATATGGTCATAATGTCAGTTCGAGCTAACAATCGAGGTTAAGGTTAGCTTATCGCTTGCATCGCTCCGTTCTGCGGCACCGTGCTTAACAGGGTGCGTGCTAATTTGTGTGCCTATTTTGTACATGCGTTTTCATAGTTATTTGCTCGCCGGAATTATTTCGACGCGGTGGGCCTTGTACGAACCCCGATTCACGGGGCTTCTCGTTAATTGATTTCATTCCCTAGTAGGCAATTTTAAAATTAAGTATCAACTTAATTTCGGTTGCGTAAAACGAACTTCACCTTTTCACTGTTGTATTCATGCTTATATTATTGAAAAATTTATCATATTCCTACAGCTCGCCCATTTATATTTGCTTATGCAGCGCTTACGGTTTTTTTAATGTGTTTAGGCTAGTTATTGGATTGTATGTGCTTATATTTACTATCGCCCATGTATGTCGATTTGCCTGTCCATTTTTTTAAATCTCATGTTTGCACTACAGCACCAATTGTGGAAGTAAATACTGCTACTGGTTATTAGTTTTACTATTATATGGTTTGCTGGGTTTATCTCTTACCTTGAGAAGGTCCGACCAAAGCATTTGTCGGCGTCGAGGACCTGGCGCCCTCTCCCATAGTTTTTTTGCAGCTTATCTGGAATTTTGACCCTTTCCGACGAGTTAGTCAACTTAGGCCGATATTTACCAGCCGGCAAAACACTAAATATAACTTTTGCCACCAGGTAAGGCCGACCCTTAATTCTTCGTAACACTATCCATATGTGATAAAATTGCTATATGTTCTTTAATATACAGGTTAGTTTGCAGTTTAGTGCAACACCCTGTATTGTATTATGATCGTGGTGTATCCAGATTTTTACATCCTTTTGGTTCAGAAGTGGCAAATTGTGGTGATTTGATAATTGGTCTACTTTTTCAGATCGGGTAATGCAGGGCAAGTCTCTGAAAGTGGAAATGTAAACCTCTTTTTAAATGTGTCTGCAGTGTTTTAATTGCTGCAACTCTCTAAACTCCTTACAAGGAAACAAACACAAAATACAAAATTCCCATGCAACATAATACTTATAAAATAATATACCACGACTAATTTAAAATAAAATGTAATGACAAAAAATAAAAACATGAAAAGTAGTTTGACAAACATTAAATCAAATGAAAAGGGTTAGTAGTCCTAATTACTTAATATTGAAACAATATGATAAACAAGTTTCACCCGTGGTGAACAGGCAACAAAAATTTGTATAATTTTATTCAAACGTGACCTCTGTGAACAAGCCTGACAAATCTAGATATAACCAGGCTACGCTGGTCACGCATACCACTTCTAAATAAGCTACAACGATCAAAATAGATCACTCAAGTTCGATGAGTGCGCAGCCCTGAAACATTTAAGCTTTACTATATTTTCTAGTTCCCAATATCTAATTTGAAAATTTGGGGAGTCACTGGTTTAATGTCCATCGAAGCTGCCAGCGTCTGACGAACCCAGCAACTGCACAAATAATTCGACGGTAGGCGAGAACAAGGCTTCAATACTAGGGTTACCATTTGCCAAGAGTCGGAACGTTATTAATCTCCCACAGGTCATTTGACACACACTGACGCAAAACTTAATCTGCAAATCTCGAATTTGACATATACTGACAATACACTTCAGTACTGCTAACTGATTCAGGCTATCCAGGACCTGCTGCTATTCAGTTTTTAATAAATTGTAATTGTCAGTTTCCAAATTGAGAGATTCCAAATTTTGGAAATGTTTGATGATAATGTTCCAAAAAGTGCAAAAAATAGCGTATATACCTCGGGACTAAAGTGCCTAAATCCCTTGAGTAGTTGTTTCCCTCGGACTTCGCCCTCGAGGCAACAAACTCCACTCGCGGGATTAAATGGTGCACTTTAGTCCCTCATGATATAATATACTGTTTCAGTCGTGTTTCCAGGCCGAAATATATATGATTTCGGTATGTTTACGTGGTTGCTAGATAAAAAGAACTAACAGTACGCAAATGTATTCGTTGCTAAGACGAAAGAAATAACAGTAAAAAATAATATATTTTACAAGAGATCAAAGTACGGGTTTTTCGTGAATTGAGAATTTTGATTTCACGAACCATTCACAACATATTTTGTCCTGAATGCTCACTGGTAGAACGGTTTACGCTGGTATTTTGACCAACTGAAAATAAATTTTTAATAAAAAAGCATACCTACCAACTAAAATTTTGATTTTTTTCTGTAAACTAATTTTGCCCGTTAAAGGGTTAAATTACTTTTTCCGAGCTGTTTTCAAATCACAAATTGAACAATTACGGTTGTTTTGTATGTATTTTTATATGTTGAACCAAATTATTTTTTCGGGTTGATTTATGCTCGAAAATTGAACATGAATAAGGTTTTTTCTCTTGTATGTTTTTTTATATGTTGAACCAAATGATTTTTTCGGGCCGTTTTATACTCACAAATTGAACAGAAATAAGGTTTATCTCCTGTATGTATCCTCATATGTTGAAATAAATTAGTTTCCGGAGCTGTTTTATACTAGCAAGTTGAACATAAATAAGGTTTTTCTCCTGTATGTATCCTCATATGTTTAACTAAATTACTTTTCGCAGCTGTTTTAAACCCACATATTGAACAAGAATACTGTTTTTCTCCAGTATGTGTTTATATATGTTTAACTAAATCACTTTTCTCAGCTTTGGATAGCGCCTTGCTGTATATGTAAGTTCGAGCCTACTTTATTTTCTTGAACTGTTCATTCATCTAAGTTGGTGGTAATGGCACTAGACAAATTATTATCAATTAATTCCTGCTTTACGTCCATTGAGATTCTGAAATCAAACACGCAACAAAATTTAGTTGCATTCGCTTGCATATGCTTATTTACAACTTTCAAATTTCCTAAAATCGAGTTCTGATATGTTTACTTACATTGACTTAAATTACATCATATGGTGTACAATGTATATAGCATACCTATGCTACGTAACATATGGTTTAACTGCGCAGATCGTTTTTGGTATTATTTTATCTGAAATTCATTCGACAAGCAAATCTTGTCATCTATTTGCGTTAAATAGTATTTTTTAATTATCCGTCGTAACACAACACGGTATGATAGATCAGTGACCATATAAAATTGAACAGGGCGGCTGTGGATTGCCTTAAGGTGTAATCAGCTGTTGCTGTTTTATCTTAGTAATTGGAAAGTTTTGCCAAATTCATTACTGCAAACTTTAACATTTCTTGTTTTGAACATACTGTAACAACCCGCAAGAAAATTGCGTTATAATTATAAGACTTATAAATTGTAAGTTGTCAGAAGAAAAGAATAAATCAAAGCCGCCCCTGGTAAATTACAAATATAGCGGACGCGAAAGTTCAATTACCAAGAATGGAAAGCTACATTTGTCGTAGTCAGAAAAAACGATTGAATTACATCCGGTGCTCATAAAGATAAAAGATTTCTGAGAATAGAGAATGCCGATTTGACACATAGCGCAAACCCGTGTGGGATATGCCGAATTCGCAATTCTCAGGGCACGCAAAGTACAAGTCAAAATGCTAGTTGGACAAAACGGGGAAGCCCGAGAAACATACGGCCCCCCCACGATAGAAAATTACCTGGGAGGGAACGCAAATTGCGAGGGCAGTTCGCGTCCCGGTTTCGAGTAATAAATTAACCCGTCGAAAACTTTTTTCGGTGCCAATTCTAACTAAATCAAAATTACATCTTTTCGATCTAAAACTAAAGTGTTGTGTAGTGCCCAACCATAAGAAAATCCAGGAATAAAAAGGGAACCATAGGATTCCAATCAATTTTAGCCGAACGCAATTTAATTCATAACTAAACATCGGTCGCGCCGTTTAAATTAAATAATAACCAAATCGAGGGGTAGTAACCACAGCGCAGGAGTAACAGGTCAGACTTAATTGTTGTTATTTTATATTAACCAACTCAAAGGGCCGTCGCTAGATTTATTATATTCCTTCCAAAACAATTTTAATGTCATAAACTTTAAGCGTAATTCTGAGCAATTATATTTACGAAACTATAGCAACTTAAGCATATAGCCGCTTGGGCGAACAACCAGTGTAATTGGGCAAAATTGATACTTGTTTTCCAATATAGTGTTATAATATTCTTTGGCGTTTTATTGTATTAAAAGTAGGCTTTACAACCCCTAAATTAAGAGCAGGGTTCAGCGATCGAGTTAACTTCCGAGGAAGCGTAACTTTGGGGTCTAAGAGGGAAAACTACCCCTAAGACTACCAAAAGGGTTGGAGCCCCTAACCTAAGGGTTGCAATACTTTACAATACCTATGTTTTATTTTAAAAATCATGTGTTCTTGTCTGAAGATCTATAAGAACAGTTTATGCATTTTCGCATTTTGCCGACTTTTTTAAGTTCAGTTTGACAATTTAATTACGTTTCGAAACTTCCGCTCTTTTCAATATTTCAGATATTAGCACCTTCTCACATTTGTTAGACTTCTTTTTGGGCAACAATCTTTGTAACGGTAACTCAATGGTGCTTTACCAGCCGTTTAACCGTAGAATTAGGTAGATTTAGATGTAAAGTTCTCTATTGTACTGCCTCACTCGTTTAATTCCTTTCAAGTGTTTCGTCTAAAGAGGCCGACACATATAGCGGTTGGACTTACTTCAGCTGGCACCTTACTTTCCAGGTCTTACGAACATGTCCCAGCCTGTTTGGCCTTCTCGTGATAAATTGCACTTAGGCTATCGAAAAATTTGTGAAATGAGAAACTGAATAGGTGTTGCATGAGAGAGATGGACTAGGGACACAGACAGGTAGTTAAATTTTTCCACGTCTCCTGGACTGCTTCCCGTTTTCTCCTTAAAAGAGAGTCGAGAACTGTTTTGAAATCACGCCCCTGAAGCCGTGTTTTTGTTCCCATTGAACTTGATAGTTGTTGGATTTTGTGGCAATTTCTGAAGTTTACGTCGAATATTTATCCTGTGGGGGATTAATAACGTTCCGACTCCGCCGGACGCTGGCAGCTTCGATGGACATCAACTAGTGGCTCCCCAAATTCTCAAATTAGATATTGGGAACCAGAAAATATAGTAAAACCTAAATTTTTCAAGCCTGCTCTCTCATCGAACTTGAGTGGTCTATTTTGATCGTTGTTGTAGCTATATTTAGAAGTGGTATGCGTGACCAACATTTAGTAGTAGCCTGGTTATATCTAGATTTTTGGGGCTTGTTCACAGCGGTCACGTTTGAATAAAATTATACAAATTTTTGTTGCCTGTTCACCATAGCGGGTGAACCTCGTTTATCATATTGTTTCAATATTAAGTGATTAGGACTACTAACCCTTTTCATTTGATTTAATGTTTGTCAAACTGCTTTTCATGTTTTTATTTTTTGTCAGTACATTTCATTTTAAATTAGTCGTGGCTTATTATTTTATAGGTATTATGTTGCATGGGAATTTTGTATTTTGTGTTTGTTTCCTTGTAAGGCGTTTAGGGAGCTGCAGCAATTAAGACACTACAGACAATTTAAAAAGAGGTTTAGATTTTCACTTTTAGTAACTTGCATTGCCCGATTTGAAAAAGTAGACCAATTATCAAATCACAATTTGCCACTTCTGAACCAAAAAGATGTAAAAATCTGCATACACCACGATCATAATACGTTACTAGGTGTTGCACTAAACTGCAAACTAACATGTATATTAAAAAACATATAGCAATTTTATCACATATGGATAGTGTTACGAAGAACTAAGGGTCGGCCTTACCTGGTGGCGAAAGTTATACTTAGGGTTTTTCCGGCTGGTAATTATCGGCCTAAGTTGACTAACTCGTCGGGAAGGGTCGAGGTTCCAGCTAAGCTGCAAAAAAACTATGGGAGAGGGCGCCACGTCCTCGACGCCGACAAATGCTTGGGTCGGACCTACTCAAGGTAATAGATAAACCCAGAAAACCATACAATAACAACTAATAACCAGTAGCAGTATTTATTTTGACAATTGGTGCTATAGTGCAAACATTAGAGTTAAAAAACATGGACAGGCAAATTGACATACATGGACGATAATAAATATAAGCACATACAATCCAATAACTAGCCTAAACACATTAAAAAACACAATAGGCGCTGCAAAAGCAACTATAAATGGGCGAGCTGCATGAATATGATTAATTTTTCAATAATATAGGCATGAATACAACAGTGAAAAGGTGAAGTTCGTTTTACGCAACCGAAATTAAGTTGATACTCAATTTTGAAATTGCCCACTAGGGAATGTTATCAATTAACGAGAAGCCCCGTGAAGCGGAGATTCGTACAAAGCCGGCCGCGTCGGAATAATTCCGGCGAGCAAATAACTATGAAAACTCATGTACAAAATACTCACACAAATTAGCACGCACCCTGTTAAGCACGGTGCCGCAGAACGAAGAGATGCAAGCGATAAGCTAATCTTAACCTCGATTGTTAGCTCGAACTGACATTATGACAATATCCAAAATGTTGAAGAGACGAAATACCTTCAGATCGCATGGCTATACAGGGTCGAAGAGATCTCTGTGATAAACTCAGTATGCCTATTATGATAGTTTAATGTTACAGTTTGAATACGCTTCTAACAGTGATAACAGATAGCTGCAAATTACTTCTAGAATACTTAAATTTTGGTCGTTACGAGTCTGCTAGCAGCCTAAGAGTCACAAACTTTTCCGGTGCACGGTGAAGTTAAAATAACTAACCCCAACAGCTGAGTTTTGAGAACGCTGGCCTAAACAAATATCCAGCAGCAAATCCCGTTAAACGCCGCCAGACCGTAACTTAGGTGAGTTCAAACGCCCTACCAAGGCTTAATGTAATATTTGAATTTTATAATACATTATAGGGTGCCCAATCCCCAAGCAACGTTCGTTACAATTGACGTGGACGTAGCGAAACGCATCGCATCGCCAGGGTAAGTAAATTTAAACGTAGCTTTCAACACCACGAAAGTGACCTCTAAGCTATCACAATATTATACAGCTGTCTTTAATAACCCAGCTGCCACTAAATCTATATTGAAACAGACAAGGCGAGACGAATTGTCTATACAATTAATTTTCTTATACATTTACACACCCCAATTAACCATTTCGTGTGATCCTCACAGGCTCGGATGGCAAGTGCCAAACTAGAAGCGGCAGGCCCGTCCGTAGCACACCTAGGGCAGCGGCTTCAAGGCACGAGGAGAGGAAATCGCCAGCTCCCGGCATCGGAAAGAGTATCCCAGGGGGCCTTGCCTAGAGTCAAGGGGACAAGCCAACAGAGTGCAGGTAGGCGACGTTTCTAAGCGCTTCCTAGGAAGGCGGGGCGGAACGATTTCTAATTCCCTTGCGAAATCCAGGGGAAAATTGGCTAAAAGCAAACAAATTCTAGGTGAGCCCCCGATCAGGAGATAGGAGCTATCGTGAACTCACCTTGGGTTAATAGGCAGCCAAATGTAGAAGTGCATGGGGTAAAATTTGGCCCAAATAATTCTGTAGATTCGTTATATGTAAGAATATTAACATTAACTAATTATGCGAACGTCAAAAATACATTTGTGCTTCAGATTCTCCACAACCAATGGGGTCAAGCCAAACCAATTGGCCCTTATGGAGCACCACGCCGTGGGACACCCAACTTACTTGCACGAATTTTCAATGGAAAAGAACGAGAGGAACCAACCACATGCCCACTTATTCAGGTTATCAAACACTCCTCAAACATTTTTGCAAGAGGACTGAAAAAAATTACTGAAATATGTAGTGTTTTCATAAGATAACATCATTGTAATTTTAAGCTAGAAATTTGTTAACAACAAAAGCACATAAGGTTGCCTACCCGGTCAGGCAGGATGAATTGAGGATTTGGGGAAAAATAAACGCGAATAGTAAAATGTAGTTAATTATTAGAAATATTGTTTGAGAAACCACCTATCAATCGTAATAAAATGCTTAAAAATAAAATACAACTAGCAGATTTTCTCTAATGCATGCGAAACTACAAACTATCCGTAACAATAGAATACATATTAAAAAAACCTAAAAATCACTACGTGTTACAGTTACAAAAAGTCATGTCTAGTGCAACACCCTATATGTAAATAAGTAAAATTTTTAAAGGACAATATAAATTTTTATGTAGTTGCAATACTATAAAACTTAATTTCAAAAAGAGATTAAGAATCAAACCTTGCAATCGTATGTTTTCATAGGATTCAAAGGATTTTTTCCCTACAAAGCATAAATTAGAGTTAATCCACCATCATTCCTGCTCCCTGTATACCACCCAGGGCTGTTGACTTGAAGATAGTGATCATCACTAACACTTTATTTAAATGTTCTTATTTATGTTATAAAATTGTAAATTGAGAAATAACTTCTGAATTTGTATTGACATACCAATAATTTATACGAACATCAAAAGGTAGTATTTTCTGCATTTTTAGTAACACTGTTATACTAAAGCATTATTATAGTCATGGCAGATTTTATGAGAAACCAAAGGTGCGACTAGGACAGATGATGCGAGATATAACAGTGGGAGGATGTCGACAACACGTTTTATGATGATGTGCCATCGTCTGACGAAAATGATTTATTGAAAACTAGGGAAATAAACAGTGACACTGAACAGGAAGTATCTGATTATGAAGACGTTAGTGAACAAGAAACTAATGCAATAAGATATCCCATTATTTTTATGGAGGCGGCAGAGCGGTGTCGGACTCTCACTCATACGCATCATGTGATCGAACTACATTAGTTGTCACGTTTCAATTACCAACAGCATTAGTTTAACATTAAATCACTGGCGAATTACGGTATTGGTAATACAGTCTTTTCTTGATACACCAGCTGCTGCCCTGAGAACAGCAATTTTATCAAACAGAATCTAACAATTAATACTGTGGTTAAAAGAGCTTATATAATAGGACCAGAAACATGCTTAATAGAACTAGAGATCTTTGAAGGTAAATAGAAAATAATGCAGAACAAGATAAAACTGAGGTAGATAAGAGAAGAGCAGGTATTCATTAACTAGACTTTACAAAACAAGAAAAAGGTATTGCTAAACAAATTCGGAAGGAGTCTGGGAAGAAAAAAGTAGGTTCACAGGTTAAAACTTGTTACCAGATGCTGATCGTAGATGGACTAGAGTGGAATAAAACAAAGGAATTGTTAGAGGATCCAAAAAACTAATGAATTCAAAGACGAGACACAGGTTGACAAACATGGGGCAATGGAAAAGGACCTAAAAACGGAAAATTCAACACATTGTAATATCCCGCCTTTATTGGGAATACTTTAATTTACTTTAACACCTCGGATATGTTCTCAGTCGGAGAATACGTTCAACAAGCTCGAATAGGGTGCAGACCAATAAATAACACTAGGTAAATGTTCAAAATAAGATTTACTGTTTTTAATTATTTACATTGAAAATAGAAATAATATTGCACACTGCGGGTTACGGTATATAGGGTAGTTGCGCCAACAGGAGGTTGCTCGGGCTCGCCAGCAGCGCCGCAACCCAAATTGTCCAGGTGAAGGGCAGGCACGTCGAATACGCCTTCGAAGCGCGCGTCGTTGTCCCCGGAGATGTCGCGGAGTCGACTGTCCGCGCAGCGGCCTCTTATCGGTCGGAGGTCGTTGGTCGAATGCCCCAGTCGTGATAAGCGATTGTTTGTTTACAATATACGCGGCGAACACTTTGGATTGTTAATTGTGCTTTAAGGAGGTACCTGACGACGAAAGAAGCTGTAGAAATTCGCGTCAGATGCGCCGAATTAAACCGGGGCCGCCGGGCGATTTGGTGTCGTCCGTAGCTCGGAAATGTGCCGTGGTCGGTCTCCCAAAGATATCAATGTCCGGGCAAATATGCGGCTCCGCCCGGATCGCAGCAGTGCGGAGATTAATTTCAGGAAGCCTCTGGGATAGCTCCGGAGTGTTAGTGGCGATATCTGCAGGTAGGTGTCTTATCACGTGATCTTCAACCTGGTGGTGATGGGATGTTGACGGCTTCTTAGTGCTTTAAAATTCAGAAAAATTAATACGTTCGAAATACGGCCTTCGAGGACGCAAATGATATGCGCGCTCAATTCTCGGACGGGTCAGTTAAGGATCTCTAGGTTATCGGGGTGTTCTTGCAGGCAGACAGTGACCATACCAAACCCGCAAGAACTTTTATTTAGGAGAAATCTCCCTTGCTAAGACAGTAACCATACCAAAGCAAACGAGTGATCGCTCCGGGTAGATTAGGAGAGGACTCGGAGCTAAAAAAAAAAGGACAAAGGTAAAGGTTATTTCAATTCCCCCAACTGGGGGCGGGCTGCTATAGGGACCTTCCGTCCCTCTTCAGCCAAGAACGAGAAACTCGGGATGGGTGAGAGAAAGGAGGGGTTTAGACTGGAAGAAAGGTCAGGAAAGGTGGAGAAATACTTACTGCCCCGGCATTCGCCTCAGAGAAGGTACTCTGTTGACTCAGGAAAACCACCTAAAAACCTGAATCAAGGCAGGCGGCCGCAGGAATCGAACCCACGACCTCCCGAATGCAAAATGGACGTGCTACGCACTGAGCCACAGAGCTCGGTGCCAAGGAGCTGTCGGGTGTTCCTTTTTATATGTTTCAGCGGCTCCTGGTCGGTGCATGCGGCCTCCCCACTTAGATGGCGGGGGAACCACTCCAGCGCGCAAACGTGGCTTCCTGCGCATCGGCTACCGGCCCGCGCTGTCGCTTCATAGCGCGGTCTTGAGATGCAAACGTTTGATAAGGCGGCGAATTAAATTCCCAATACGTTTCAAGTATCTTTAGAATTTAGCTTCACAAGCGTAACGTCACAACATTTCCAAAGTAACCCTATTATTGAGGACTAAAAATGTGGATAACGGGTGTGTGGAATGTCCAGGGAATGAACTTGTGGCAGAATTCGAGAAGAGTAACCTTAAAGGAAGGGCGAGGAAGTTCACACCTAAAAAATGCTCACCTTTTGATATAGGTAATTATGGTGATGTATCAAAACAAAAGAGCACTAAACATTAGAAGTGAAGGAAGAAGCGATAAGTTAACAGTATTTGTTGTATACGGTCCATCTGATAATGAAAGAAAAGCAGTTAAAGATGTATTTTGGAAAACACTCCAGGAAGAAAAGTATAGCGTGTAAAATAAAGTACTTAGTGATTATGGGACACTTTAATTATATTGTTGATAGTAGTAATGAAAGGGGATTCCCAGTCTGGCAGCACGGAGAAGAAATATTTAACAATAATAAACATGTAATAGAATTCCGCTTAAACAATGACATGGTGGATACGGCTTTATTATCGACAAAAAGTACTACACAATCATGTACAATTATGGGAACATTTAATTTTATATTAATTTTTACAATACAAGAATAGAAACATCTTGAAAGAGATACACAGCACAAAATTTATTACTAAACAGACGCTGTGGCAGTTGCATAAGTTATGAGTAAGATATACTAAGTTTTATGGTGAAGCATCATAGCTGCATTTTCCCACTAAATAATATGATTACATAAATAAACTCGTACATTTCGAATATTCGCACCTTTTTATTTTGACTTATTTTAATTTTAGTTCTTTTGATTTCCTGTTTTAAAAAATTACACACCTACTCATCGATTTAATATTTACATCTCTCTTTCAAATGTAATTGTGTGTACATCATATAATGCAACTGACTTGAAATCTATATGTACTGCCTTAATGTTATGCATAGAACTTTATTTAGGCAACACCTAGCAGCACATACCTGAATAAACCAGGTTTTGGAGCTGCTTTAAGCAGAACACACGTATATTATTTTGCTTTTGCATATTTACATTTTTTCCGCTACGTCTTCACATGTATCACTAAATAGCTCCTCTGTATAGTTTTACATTTACAAATACAACTCTACATTTTCAACATTATGTTGGCTTATACATGTACAAATGACACCACTGATAAGTTCTAGTTCCAAGGTTTTCCTTTAGCATGTGCTTTCATATTTTAAATATCTTATATGTCTACTGTAGCATAGTTGCAAATTGAATGTCAACAACTTTTCTTTCCTGCATGTTGATATGTGTTGCTAAAGTATCTTTCTACGCTGATCTTGTACTACCAACTAAAACATAACTATTCTGTTCCGTTTCCTCATATGGTTCGATAAGCCAAGTTTCTCTAATTCATTACAGTGACAAATCGAATACGAACAAGATTGTTAGCTTTTATGTGTCGTCATATGTTTAACTAAACTGCGTCTCTGTTTAGCTTTATACTCGCAAATCAAACATGTATAAGGCTTTTCTTCTGTATGTGTCTTCATGTGCCTCACTAAAGTACCTTTCTCTACTGCTTTATAACAGCAAATGGTGCATGAATAAGGTTTTTCACCTGTATGTGTCCTGATATGTTTAATTAAATTACTTTTCTCAGTTGTTTTAAACTCACAAATTGAACAAGAATAAGGTTTTTCTCCAGTATGTATCCTCATATGTTTACCTAAATTACTTTTCTCAATTGTTTTAAATTCACAAATTGTACAAGAATACGGTTTTTCTCCTGTATGTATCTTCATATGATTAACTAAATAACTTTTCTCAGCTGTTTTAAACTCACAAATAGAACAAAAATAAGGTTTTTCTAAAGTATGTAGCCTCATATGTTTAACTAAATAACTTTTCTCAGCTGTTTTAAATTCACAAATTGAACAAGAATAAGGTTTTTCTCCTGTATGTTTTTTGATATGTTTAACCAAATGACTTTTTTGGGCAGTTTTATATTCACAAATTGAACAAGAATAAGGTTTATCTCCTGTATGTATCCTCATATGTTGAAATAAATTACTTTTTTTAGCTGATTTATACTCGCAAGTTGAACATGAATAAGGTTTATCTCCTGTATGTATCCTCATATGTGTAACTAAATAACTTTTCTCAGCCGTTTTAAATTCACAAATTGAACATGAATAACGTTTTTCTTCTGTATTTGTTTTTATATGTTGAACCAAATGACTTTTTCGGGCTGTTTTATATTCACAAATTGAACATGAATAAGGTTTTTCTTCTGTATGTGTTTTTATATGTTGAAGCAAACGATTTTTTCGGGCTGCTTTATATTCACAAATTGAACATGAATAAGGTTTTTCTCCTGTATTTGTTTTTATATGTTGAGCCAAACGATTTTTTCGGGCTGTTTTATATTCACAAATTGAACAAGAATAAGGTTTATCTCCTGTATGTATCCTCATGTGTTGAAATAAATTACTTTTCTTGGCTGATTTATACTCGCAAGTTGAACATGAATAAGGTTTTTCTCCTGTATGTATCCTCATATGTGTAACTAAATAACTTTTCTCAGCTGTTTTAAATTCACAAATTGAGCAAGAATAAGGTTTTACTCCTGTATGTGTTTTTATATGTTGAACCAAACGATTTTTTCGGCCTGTTCTATATTCACAAATTGAACAAGAATAGGATGTCTCTTGTGTATGTGTTTTCACATGGTTCACTAACTCATCTTTCCCTATTGATTTATTTGTGCAAATAGAGCACGAACTCTTGTCTTCTGCTTTATTTTCACATATCGGACATATAAACTGTTCTTCTAAAATGCTTCGGCTTGCTGCACACGTTACAAGCAGTTCTTCTTTTATATAAACTTCCTCCTGTTTGATATTCAACTCGTGATATACTGTGCTGTCGATAGTGCCTTCCATGACGTCTTGCTGTACTTCTAAAATGCTTCGGGTTGCTGCACACGTTACAAACAGTTCTTCTTTTATATAAACTTCCTCCGGTTTGATATTCAACTCTTGACATACCGTGCTGTCGATAGTGCCTTCGATGACGTCTTGCTGTACTTGTAAGTTCGTGACTACTTTATTTTCTTGAAATGTTCGTTCATCTAAGTTGGTGGTAATTAAACTAGACAAACTATTATCAAGTAATTCCTGCTTCACGTCCATTGTGAATCTGAAAACAAAACCCGGAGCAAAATTTAGTTACATTTACTTACTTTGCAACTTTCAAATTTCCTAAACTGAGTTCTGATACGTTTACTTACACGAGATAACATAAAATTCTAAGGAGCAACAAATATAGAGACAATCTAACAGACAAAATTGGGGGTAACTACACACACCTACATTTCCTTGACTTAAATTACATAAAGTGGAGTACAAAAGAACTACTCTCATGTAGAGGTTGTTCGGCAACAGGATATGCATAAATGAAGTATCTACAGTGTGTCCCAGGATTGATGTTCCAGGAGGTGGATTGGAGTAAAATTTTTTGAATTTTATTTTAAGGTCCTGGTATTTGGTCCTCCTTGGTTTGAAAAGAATTTTAAGAATATTTTCAGTTTTTTAAAAACAAGTAGGCCTTGACAGGGAAGCGAAAACTATTTTATTTTTAGGTAAACTACCCTTTTTGATACTCCAAATTTTATTAAAAACAGTTGTTCAGAATAATAAATTATGGCCCTACACACAATTTCAGGAAGATCTGTCGACTTAGAAAAAACCTTTATTTTTTAGATTATAAGGAATATAAATTGAATTTATTAAAAATTACGGTTTAATCTAAGTAAGTAGAGATGTCTGAAATTTTGTATAGGGCTATAATTTATTATTCTGAACAACTTTTCTTAATAACATTTTTCCGTATCATAAACAAAAAGGGTAGCTTACCTGAAAATAAAATAGTTTTCGCTTCCCTGTCGAGGCCTACTTGTTTTTCAAAAACTGAAAATATTTTTAAAATACTTTTCAAACCAAGCAGGAGCGAATCACAAAACCTTAAAATAAAATTCAAAAAGCTGTAGTCCATCTCATCTCTTGTAACATCAATCCTGGGATACACTGTATATAACATACCTACACTACGAAACCTCTGTTTTAACTGCGCAGATCGTTTTTGGTATGTTTTTATCTGAAAACAATTCGACAAGCAAATCTTGTCAACTATTTGCGTTAAAATTTGTAAAACAGTTACTTTTACTTTTCATTAACACAACATGGTATGATTAATCAGTGACCATACAAAATTTTAAACAGGTCGGCTGTGGATTGCCTTAAGGTGTAATCAGCTGTTGCTATTTTATATTAGTAATTGGAAAGTTTTGCCAAATTTATTACTACAAACTTTAAGATTTCTTAAATCTTGTTGTGAACATACCTATGCTTCATTTTAAAAATAATGTGTTCTTGCCTGAAGACCTATTAAGGACAATTCATGTATTTTCACATTTTGCCGCCTCATTTAAGTTCAGTTTGACAATTTAATTACGTTTCGAAACTTCTGCTCTGTTCAATATTTCAAATATTAACGCTTTCACGGATTTGTTAGGCTCCTTTTGGGCAACGTTTTTTGTAAATGTAACTCAGTGGTGCTTTACCCGCTGTTTAGCCGTAAAATTATGTAGATATAAAGTTTTCTATTGTACTGCCTCACTCGATTAAGTCCGTTCAATTGTTTCGATTGATTGCCTAAAGAGGCCGACACATATAGCGTTTGAAGTTACTTCAGCTGACACCTTATTTTCCAGGTTTTACGAACATGTCCCAGCCTGTTTGGCCGTCTGGTGATAAATTGCATTTAGGCTATTGAACAATCTGATGCAATTTGTGAAATGCTAAACCGAATGGGTGTTGCATGAGAGAGATGGACTAGGGACTCAGGCAGGCCGTTAGATTTTTCCGCGCCTCTCGGGCTGATTCCCGTTTCCTCCTTAAGAGTCGAGAACTGTTCTGAAATCACGCCCCTAGCCGCATTACGCTGTTGAAGATGTTGAATTTAATTGTGTGCCTTCTGAAGCCGTGTTTTTGTTCCCATTGAAATTGCGAGTTGTTGTGTTTTGTGGTAATTTCTGGAGTTTACCTCGAATATTTATCCTTTTGGGGATTAATAACGTTCCGACTCTTGGCAAATGATAACCCTAGTATTGTAGCCTTGTTGTCACCTACCGTCGAATTATTTGTGCAGTTGCTGAGGATGCCGGACGCTGGCAGCTTTGATGGACACAATTAGTGGCTCCCCAAATTCTCAAATCAGGTATTGGGAACTAGAAAATATAGTGAAGCCTAAACTTTACAGTGTTGCGCCCTCGTCCAACTTGAGTGGTCTATTTTTATCGTTGTTGTAGCTATGTTTAGAAGTGGTATGCCCGACCGACATTTCGTAGTAGCCTGTCTATGTCTAGATTCTTGTGGCTTGTTCACAGCGGTCACGTTTGAATGAAATTATACAAACTTTTGTTGCCTGTTTACGATAGCTGCTGAACCTTTTTTTTTATCATATTGTTTCAATGTTAAGTAATATGTACTACTAACCTTTTTAATTTGATTTAATGTTTGTCAAACTACTTTTCATGTTTTATTTTTTTGTCACTACATTTCATTTCAAAATAGTCGTGCCTTATTATTTGTAGGTGTTATGTTGCATGGGAATTTTGTATTTGTCTCTTAGTAAGGAGTTTAGGGAGCTGCAGCAATTAAAAGACTGCAGACATCTTTAAAAGGAGGTTTACATTTCCACTTTTAGTGACTTGCCCTGCATTACCCGATTTGACAAAATAGACCAATTATCAAATCACAATTTACCACTTCTGAACCCAAAGGTTGTAAAAATCTTCATGCACTAAAATCATAATATATTACAGGGTGTTGCACTAAAAAGTTTTTAAAAGTTGGGCAAAACATCCTGTATATTAAAAAACATATAGCAGTTTTATCACATATGGATAGAATACATACTAAAAATCCTAAAAATCACTTCTTCTTCTTCTAGTGCCGTGCCCGTTAACGAAAGTTGGCTATCATATTGGCTATGACAATTTTGTTGCCAGCAGCTCGAAACAGGGATGTCGTTGATTCATTGAACCATTTTCTCAGGCTTCGGAGCCAAGATGTTCATCTAAGGCCGGGTCCTCGTCTTCCGGGGATTTTACCTTGCATTACCAGATGTAGGATGCTATACCGATCTGGGTGTCGCATCACATGTGCGAAGTATTCGTGTTTTCGTACTTTTATTGTTTTCAGGATTTCTCGATCTTTGTGCATACGGTGTAAGAGGTCTTCATTTCTAACCCTGTCTACCCAGCTTATGCGTAATATCCTTCTATACACCCATATCTCAAACGCCTCGAGTCTTTTCAACAGAGTATCCGTAAGCGTCCAGCTCTCCATCCCGTATAGTAATACTGAGTATATCAGTGTTGCCAGGTCAAAATTCTAAAAGTCACTAGCTTGCGGTGGAAAAAATCACTAGATTGACAAAAATTTCACTAGATTAATTTAAACGTGAAAAAACCTGGAAATGAAAAAACAAATATTTAGAATATTTTTATTAAAGTTTTTACAACAATTATAAAAAATAAACAAAAACACGAACAAGATAAAATGTTTAAAAATATAATAAAAAGTATAAATGAATAACAAAGTACACCTACAATAATTGTACAATATGGAATTTAATCATACATTTTGTTATTACGATTGTTTATTATTGCATCCGTAATAACAAAAAAATAACAGTTTTCTGTAATTAAGTTTTTAGAATGAAGAATTTCGGCCAAAGTGTTAGTACTTAATCTATTTCTTGGTTCTGTTTTATTTAAATTAATTGAACTGACAACCCTTTCAACGCAGGCAGTACTATGGAGAAGAACAAAAAAATACTTAGAAACTGAGAAAGTTGGGGATATAACAAATTACCATCGGCTTTTTTACAATTACAAATTTCTTTCCAAAATTCTAAATCTTCCATTACAAAATTAATTGCAGAATATTTTAGCGATCGAATTTCCCGATCTAAAGTATTGCCATCCGTTATTAGATTAGGAAAATTTATAATTAAGGGGGCGAGACTATCAACATTTGCAACTATTAAATGATTTAGAAAATTTAATGATTTAAGAATAACAGCTTCACGGGAATTAAAGGGAAATATTTTGAAAATTTTATGTGCTGCTTCGGTATAAAAATGTAAACACGGAAAAAATGTTTTGCACTACCTGTTAAACTATTATTTACTAGCGCTACTGCGATATTTGGATGTAAGTACAAGTGCTCAATTGAAACATAATGTTCCGCATTTCTGTACTGGAATTTGCTTAAATCCGTGTTTTTTAAATACTTGGTTTGATGTAATAACTCAACAATAATTTAAAAGCAGTTGCCATTCTTGGATAAAGCAAGTGAATCTTTGGAGCTTCAGCCTGCAATAATTCTAAATTCAAATCATTAAATCACCGGAAAATCCACTTGAGTCCCAGTGGTCACAGTACTCACAATACTCACAGCACACTTCAAACTTTGATAATTTTTTTACGTTCTACCGAAAGTAAAAATTCCAATGTGAACAATTCGCTTTGGGAGTTCTGTTTATAGCTTCGGGCACTGAGTTTGAACCAGTGAAATACCTATTTTCGGTTATGTAATTCATGGGATTTACTTACTTTCGCATTTCAAATCTCAGGCTGCCATCTGTCCGTCACAGCGAAAACTAATTTCTAAGATTGGAATAATAATATGTAGTAGGTAGTAATTTGCAACAACGGCGAAAGGGGCGAAGGGATTTTTGCTTTATTATTTGTTTTTTTTATAAAATAGACTGGAAAAAATCACTAGATAACTTTCTTTTGGCAAAAGTTATCACTAAATCACTAAATTGACTAAAAATCACTAGATCTAATGAAATTTCACTAGACCTGGCAACACTGGAGTATATCTAGCATCTTGTTAGTCTCACTTTTAGGTTAACTATTTTCAGATTAAAGAAAGCAGTTTTAGTTTTTCCGATACACATTTTGATTAGTGATGGGCTTATTCGAATGAAAAATAACCGGTTATCCGGTTATTGAAATAACCTATGTAACTCGGTTTTCGTTCCAAGTATTTGAATGAAAAATAACCTCATGCTGATACGTACTACGCTTTGAATATAAAACCTCTATTCAAAGGTACTACGTGCCGTATCTCAGCGACCTACGCAGTGCTCAAAATTCTGTAAATATAAATACGCCATAACTCATAAACAAAGCAGGTTGTATTGAAAACACCATTTGGTTATCGCGAAACTCGTAACTACCTCCTATCATAAAAAATATCAAATTCTGGGGACCTGAAACCTCAACGCCTAAAAACTGCAAACGCATCAAGCTATAAAACAATTTTTTATTTGCTTACATCTCCAAAGGGCCTTTAACCCGCCCGATCGATAAAGATAAACGTTTTACCACGATTAGCAAGCAGTCCCGCATATTTCTTTCTTTCTACACTTCTTACTACACCTCTTAACTTCCAATACATAACACATAATGTACGCTCGGCGCCTTAGAAATCGAGCACTACACACTATTATGATATATTTTGCATGTACTTTTTAAGTGTATAAACTGGGTTTTTACAGTTATTATGGTTTTAATTGTTACGTCAGATTGTTTATTGTTTGTCAATTATGAAATGTCATCTCACATTAATGAAGTAACCGGAGCAAGAATACTCCAAAGACTAGAAGAACATATTACGTGTCCCGATTTCTAAGGCGCCGACCTTTACATATTATGTTTTGGTTCCTCTGCTATCTGCAAGTTACGATGTCGATGTAGATGACGGTGAACCGATGTCGATGCAGATGACTGTGAACCGCCAACCGGAAAACCGACTGACCTAATCGAAACGAATCGACAGCCAAAATTTATTCGAATGATGATTCAAATAATCATTCGGTTATTAATATTATTCGAATGCAAATAATTCGGTTATGAAAATTGTCCGGTTATGCCCATCACTAATTTTGATCTCTTTACTTATGTTTCAATTGTTGTTTATATTGGCTCCCAGATAAGTTATATTGTCGGTTTTCTCCAGTGGTATGCCATAAGCCGAGATCACCAAAACATTCGCAGGTACCTGCTTGCTGGCTATCATATATTTGGTCTTAGTCGTATTAAGTTTCAAACCATATCCATCACATGCTCCAGTAATAATTTCAATGAGTTCTTGTAGTTCTTCAGGGTTGCTAGCCAAGAGCACAGTATCATCGGCGTATCTAAGGTTGTTTATATTCACTCCGTTAACTTTGACACCTCCATTGATCCCGTCCAGTGCCTCCTGGAAAATGTGCTCGGAGTACAGATTAAAGAACAGTGGTGACAAAACACACCCCTGTCTCACTCCACGACGTATTTCCACATTTTCGGAAACATTCTGGCCCAATTTGATGTTTGCTTGTCGCTGCCAATAGAGGTTGGTGATGAAGAGAAAATCTCGCTCATCGATATCAACTTGTCGCAGAATGCTGACCATCTTATCGTGTCTCACCTTATCAAAGGCTTTTTCTAAGTCGATGAAGCACATTATAAACTGGTTGACCAATATCTCTGCATTTTTGGACTAAGACCTGGATACTGAACAGCGCTTCTCTGGTTTCGAGGATATTGCGGAATCCAAATTGAGTGTCACTGATATGTTCCTCAACTTTCCTATATATTCGGGAGTGTATTATTTTGAGAAAGTTTTTTGGGCATGGCTCATTAAGCTGATGGTTCGATAATTGCTGAATTTTTTTACATTTGTTTTCTTCGGGATCATTACGAATGTTGATTTCAGCCAGTCAGATGGTATGTTGACAGAATCGTATATTTTGTTGAACAAGTGGAGAAGCAGTTGTTTGCCATGACTTTCAAGTAGCTTCAGGATTTCTACAGGAATTTAATCTGGACATTTCTAGTTTTCGCTAATTTTATCGCTGGTTCTATCTCTTCTATTACTATCGGAGGTCCTGTATTGGCGTTTTGTGTTACGAGTTCAGTTCTACCATCATCAAATAATTCTTCAACATATTCCTTCCATCTTTTCAACTTATCTAAATCATTCACAATGAGATTGTCATCTTTGTCGACAAAGTTACTAGCTCTTTTACTATTTAGACCAGCTAGCTCTTTGACTTTCTTGTGCATATTAAATGTGTCGTGTTTTTTTTGCAGTTCCTCTATTTCAGTGCATTTATTTTCAAGCCAGGCATCTCTCTGTTTATGAGTTTTTTGTACTATCTTCTTCTGTAATACAGAATTTGAATAAGATCTATCCTTTTTGCAATTCGAGTACAGCACCGTAGATAAATAACACACCACGCTTATTTTTGTTTTTCAAAAACGTAAGATTTTGACACCTACACGTCAAACTAAATAATTTTTGTGGAACAAAAAACGGTGCGCATTTTAAGTGTTTTACATAAAGTTGCTATATTGCGAGGCAGTATATTCATCTAGTTCCTAGAAAAAAAAAACATTTAAATTGCGAAGAACTCTTGCAAATTATAGTCATGTTGCTGAATAGTATCGTGTGTGAGCATCGCCTACGTTGGTTAAAAAATTAATTTTTATTAATCAATGCAGGCGAGGCGCCTGACAAAACAACTTTTAAATGAACATTTCTATAAAAACCAACACAGAAAAACTTGAGAAATCCTATAGAAATTATCTAGAATGCGTAATATATGCCGATTACTTTGAAATTAATTGAAAATATAAGGCGTCTGGACGTCAGTATGACATACAGGGTTTTCAAAGTTAAGTCGGCACTATTGCTAACTTCGTTATTATTGGAGCTACAGAGTCAGTTAGCAGTGTTGCCAACTGGAGGGAAATTTCCCGTTTTGCGGGAATTTTTAAGTTCAAGCGGGAAAAAGGGAAAAAAGGTCAAAAAGGAGGGAAATTTTGTAAGAGTACAAACAATTGTACATTGAAATGCAGGATATGTTTTTTATAATGCAAAACGGATATTTGAAATTTTATACACTAGCTCTCAGTTACTCAGCAGTTTTTCTGACGCTATACCACGAAATGAATGAATAAATAAATAAATGTAGATGAAGGATCTGCAAGTTCAAACAAAAACAATTCGATTTCAGCATATTAAGCGCCTTGCGTTTTAGACATGTCAAACTGGAGCAAAATGTATCAGCTTACTAATTTCAATACATACTACAAGCGGCTTGTTTATTCTTCCGTAGGGACGATAAGAAAAATGTTGAATGGCATTAAATATAAAATGTTTTGAATAACTCTACTGCGAACGTATCGGATGACATTGTTCGGCGTAGAAATTACATTATTGATATTAATCACGATATCACGTGATTCAGTTGCCAACGGGTGTTCGTGGTGTTAATTTTGTCTTAGCTGTTTCATTATTTAGTGCTCCTAGGTTTTCGAAAAATGGAAACGAGTAGCTCAGGTCCTGATAAAAGTGATTATGACACTGCAGACACTGCAACAGTTACCTCTAAAAAAATAAAGTTAAAAATTAAACGTTTTAATTTAAAATGGCTACAAAATTAACAATTTAAGAATTGGTTAATACCAGTGCGTGGTAACGATAAAAAATGTATGTGCAAAGTGTGTAACAAAGAATTATTGTGCGGAAGTAGTGACTTAACAAAACATGCAGCTGGAAAAAAACATCAACAAAAAATGAAAGCAATTGCTTCAACACCAGCAGTTTCATCCCTCTATGCCGATAGTAACAGACACGATAAAAACTTAAAAACTGCGGAAATAGCTCTAAGCGTTTTCTTTGCTGAGCACAATATTGCTACCCAAGCAGTGGATCATCTGGTGCCATTAATAAAGAAAATATTTCCGGATTCAAAAATATGTAAAGATATGCAACTGGGCCGTACAAAATGCACAGAGATTATAAAAAATATCGTCGGAAAATATGAAGTTGCAAAAATAACACAACATCTAAAAGATAATCACTTTTCGATATTGGTGGATGAAAGCACCGACATCAGTGACACAAAATCATTATGTATTCTAGTACGCTACACCAAAAATTTTTCTGTTTATACACAACTTCTTGAGTTATTATCCCTTGATGCCACCAAATGCAATGCTGTTGGCCTGTATGATCAATTTAAAAGTTGTTTTAAAAAATTAAATATTCCAATTAAAAATATCATTGCCATTGCATCGGACGGCGCCAGTGTGATGGTTGGGAAAAATAATTCCTTTTTCAGCCACTTAAAAGGTGAAGTTCCAGAGTTGTTGTTAATGAGATGCATATGCCATTCTGCTGCTATAGTTGCTAGCAAAGCTTGCTAAGAACTCCCGCGCACTCCTGAAGATCTGCTACGAAGTATTTACAACTACATATCAGGAAGTGCGAAACGTAGCGCAATTTTAAACGAAATTTAAGAATTAATGAGAGAAGAGGAAACAAAAATTTTAAATCTAGCTGCTACAAGATGGTTGAGTAGGCATACATGCATAGTAAGAATATTGGAACATTGGAACTCGCTCCAACATTATTTTAGATTAGCGATTTTCGAAGACAAGTTGAAATCGGCTGAAATTATCCTACACAACATGCAAGATGTGTACGTTAAGGGATATTTATTTTTCTTGGAGTACGTATTGAATTTTTTGAATTCATTTAATGCTATGTTTCAGTCTCGCAAAATTTTAATTTATAAGTTACAAGACAGTTCGGAGAAATTATTTAAACAAATATGTGCAAATTTTATACAGCCGCAGTATTTGAGGTCTGACCTTAATAAAATCAATGTTCATCACCCACAATATTTTTTACCACTTCACAAAATTAATGTTGGTATTAAATGTGCAAATCATATATCAGAATTGGAACACAAAGATGAGTTTTTAAAAATTTTTTTGGCATTTTACACTACAGCGGCTCATGAAATGCAAAACAGATTGCCCTTAAACAGTGATTTTTTTAAATGCCTAGCATTTCTAGCTCCAGGAAATGCTTTCAACTTAGAGACCAGATTAGATATAACAAACGTGGCATTGCATTTTAAAAATACCATCAATTTAACCGATTTAAGTGTGGAATGGCAGAATTTACCAACTTCGTTTACTGAAAATGAAATTACGGAATTGAAAGATATGCTATTAGACAAAATGTGGTTCAAAATATCCGAAACAAGAAATTTTAACGATGAACCTGTTTTTCGCAATTTAGGAAAATTGGCAACTTTAGTTTTGATATTGCCTCATTCAAACGCCGAGGCGGAGAGAATATTTTCTATGGTGACGGATATTAAAACAACAAAGAAACGTAACCGTATCGGGGAACAAGCATTAAACGCAATGTGTGTGTTACGGAGTAGTCTCCAAAAAGATAATAATTCGTGTGTAACCTACCAAATCAATGACGATCATTTGGAGATGCATACTCAAAACATGTACTCGTTTAAGTAAAGGTAAGATTTTATTATTTTTATTTCTGTTTCCGAATTCAAACAAACAATAATTTTTAAATGTCCGTTATTTTTTATTGGAGGGAAATTTTTCCTGAAAACGGGAATTTTTGTCATGTGGGGAGGGAAGAAAAATTGCATGAGGTTGGCAACACTGTCAGTTAGATGGGCAAACTCGTAGTATTTTTTTCGCCAATTACGATGGTGTAAACGAAATCAAAATCGTACATTGGGTTCGCGAGTTATGTCATTGCCAGGGCCACTAGAAGCGTTTACAAGCGGGCTCAAAAATGCTTGGAGCAAGAGCAAGAGGGTGATGTTTTTGAGCATCTAATTTTAGTTTTGTTTTTATAAGTTCATAGATTAATTTGAAATAAACGATATTGTTTCACTTCATGGATAATCTTTTTAATTTCTATTTTATGATAAGGCAAAATTGCCACTAACACAGCCACCTTGACGAATTTGAAAAATCATTAATACCTTTGCCATTTTTGACATTAGGATAAAAGGACATAGAACACTTTTTGTTTAGAATTTTTTATCGATTGTGAATAGTCTATACTAAGTGTCCCATTTGACAAAATTGAACTTTTTGATATAACTCGCGAACGTCTTGTTCGATTTTGATTCCGTTTTCACCATCGTAATTGGCCAAAAAAAATACTACTAGTTTTGTAACGCTAAGCTTCCGTTTGATTGGAATTAATCGAATATTAAATAATATTTGCCAACTTAAACGTCGCGACCTCTAGCGTTATCAAAGGCCGCGGTGTGTTCCAGCACGATAAGACAGCTCCGACCGTGATAACAGCAAGGGACAAAGGTATGACGTACGCTTCCTCCCCACTTAATGGCTTTACAAAGCATATAAAAGGACTCGCCCGGCTCATTTTGAAAGAGAGAGATTTATTATTACCGAGGACCTTTCTTCTGATAGGTTGCCCTTCCAGAGAGTCCCTCCGTTGACTCTACCAGTACCTGGGGATCCGTTCCGAAGCTGAGTTCAAGTTAGTGGTTTCGCGAGAAACGCCTGACACTTAGCCATATTTCCCGAACCTCCCTAATAAGCTGAGTTCAAGTTAGTGGTTTCACAGAAACGCCTGACACTTAGCCATATTTTCCCGAACCTTCGTAATAAGCTGAGTTCAAGTTAGTGGTCTCGCGAGAAACGCCTGACACTTCAGCAATATTTTTCCGAACCTTCCTAATAAGCTGAGTTCAAGTTAGTGGTTCCGTGAGGAACGCCTGACACTTCAGCAATACTTTCCTTGTAAAATATTCTACAACGAAAACCGCCCGTAGTCCAGTAATAACTAACATAACATTGAAATCCCAGTTTCCTTGCATTGTAAATTCACCGCCTTGCTATTCGAGCAGAATGAAAAGCTTCAAGCTACCTAAGTAGAATTTACCTGAATTAATCCCTGAGAATTGTAGCGGCCGTCTTGCTTGAGAACTCTGCGGACCGCACTGATAGCTTCGCCAAAGAGTTCACTTGCAGGTGTCGAGGATTGTTAACCTCAAAGGTCACGCCGATCCGGAGTTTCGTTCTTCAAGCGAAGCCCCGTCGGCCGGCGAATTCCTCGAAGTATTTCACCACCGAACTGTAGTTACACGTATAGGGAAAAGAACCCGCGTTAGCATTTTTAATTTGTTATTTGATTACAGAAGCCAGAAACCGCAAACCGGCAAATTTGACAGGCTGCCCGGCGTTGTATTCAGCGCACAGCTCGTCCCGAAGAGCAACGAAGTAGCGGTCCGGCCGACCACGACGTCCTCGAACGAATCGCGCACGAGGTCACGCCCGCTACAACCAGGAAGCCGCTACCGTCCGTAGAATCCGTCTCCGCCTGAACCAGGAAGCCGCGTTTTTATACTATCGTTAATTTGAGCAATTTACATCTCGTTTAATTAATTACACAACAATTTACTTATGTATGATAGATATATAAAATAAATGTTATACAGGATACTCCGTTAGTGTGTTTTGCTTATTTATGGTATATCTGAGCTAACGTCTGAATCTATCTCCGATCTAATGAGCTAACCCGTGGTAAATAAAATATTACAACCCCTATAAGCAGGGGCGGATATTACATGGCGTCCTAGAGCAGGGACTCGAACTCAGATATGCACAAATAGCAAATATACACCCACGTCCGCTAGTTTGGCGCCCGAGCAAACCTAGAAAAACACTTGATTAAAAACTGTGTAGCTTTTACATTTCAGAAGTCTTCATACAAAACCTGATCTCCAAGAGTCATGGCGAACCAGGAAGACGGAAATGGAAATGGCAACGGCACACCGGCTCCTCCGAAGATTAAAGTAGCCTGGATTTACACCCTCCCAGTAGAAGACCTCCGAGGACTTGCAGCTGGATTAGGCCTGGAAACAGAAGACACTGTACAGCAGTTAAGACAGAAAGTGTCGCAATACCTGAAAGGAGCTGGGCCAGGAGAAGAAGACGACGACGACACACAAGAGGAGCGTCAAGTCATGGAGGGTAGAGATAACCACCAGGAAGAACGGGAACAAAACCCGGATCCACCTAGACTGATTAATGCCCAAATTTGCAACAGCATCAGGAAATGGGGCCTGAAGTTCGACGGCACGTCCGACCCCATCTCGTTTTTAGAAAGGATCGAGGAACTCTCCACATGTTACCAATTCCGGGAACAGGAAGTCCTCACCGCCTTGCCCGAGCTGTTCAAAGGAAAAGCATTATTGTGAGTCAGAAATAATAAGCAAAAATGGCGAAACTGGGACCATTTTGTGATGGCTTTTTATAACCAATACTTACCCCCGAGGTTCCAATTCCGGATGGCCGAAGAAATTAGGAACCGGACACAAGGCCAGAAGGAATCCGTGGCCGA
This sequence comes from Agriotes lineatus, assembly GCA_940337035.1. Lineage (NCBI taxonomy): Eukaryota > Metazoa > Arthropoda > Insecta > Coleoptera > Elateridae > Agriotes > Agriotes lineatus. The sequence goes on along the minus strand of CALNHX010005817.1, from coordinate 63,598 downwards.
CTTCGTCACAGCCCTCCAGACGCTGTTACGTAGGTTTGGAGTCACCAAAGAACACGAGCAGTTGGAACGTATATACGAAAACCTCCGTCCGGAATATAAATTGTATGTACGTAGGAAGGACTTCCATAGGCTGGACGAGTTGGTACAGATGGCAGAAGAATTCGAAGCCCTCCAGCTGGAGCAAGCTTCGTTCCAACCACCCCCCACGGCAAGTCAGGCCTATATGGTGGAGACGGCGTATAAACCAGCAAAACCCAAGGTCACGTTCTCCCAGGGGTTCAAGACACCCACCGTGTCGTCCTTACAAACCCCAGAGGATAATCTACGTACGCCGTCGGCCCCCAAGTCTCCTACCCCCTCAACTAGCACCGCCTATAACCGCACTGAGAATTGCTGGAAATGTGGGCAGCGAGGCCACGGAAGGTTCCAGTGCCAGAGACCTTCTAAACTTTTCTGCCCTTGGTGCGGTAAACGAGATACCCTAACGAGGGATTGCCCCTGTACGAGGCCGGGAAACGCATCCGGCCGTCGAGATATGTGAGGCATCCTCGACACCTGAAGGCCAGGGCCTCCACCAGCCGACTCCAACCCCCTGAGTGGTCCAAGTGGCTCCAACGGGCCCGGAACTTCTACAACCAGGTGCCGAACCCCTCGCTGCGAGTATCCACCCTAGATGCCCGCTTGTTCCTACCAATAGTCATTAAGGGAAGACCGTTCAACGAGCTCATTGACACAGGCGCCGCTAAGTCCTATATAGGCAAAATTCTCCAGAGGTTCCTGAGTCAACAAGGTGTTGTCAACAAGCCACATCCCCCAGACCGTGTCCAGCTGGCTGACGGACAAATGATCACCACCCAGGGCCATTATGAACTCCCCGTTTTTATCCAAGAGAACCCCTATGTGCTACAGGCCCACGTAGTGGACACCCTCTCCAGCGACGTTATTCTAGGACTCGACTTCCTAAGTAGGTACGAAGCCGTCATACGCCCCGCCTCCCAGGTTATGACGCTAGGTTCAACGGAAGTCGTCCTGAATACTAGAAGGAACCCAGAAGGCGTCGCCAGTATTAAACCCTTGTCCGCCACCCAGGCCGAACAATTAGGCGAGTTCCTGAAAGAGGAATTACATAAATTTCCCTAGGCCAGCGGACCCACTACCTTGGTAGAACACAAAATCACCCTGAAAGAAGGCATGGGGCCCATCAAGCAGAGATACTACCCACGAAACCCGGCGATGCAGGCCATCATCGACGAGGAGGTGGATAAGATGTTGGCAGACGGAATTATTGAACCCTCCAGCAGTTCTTTCAGCTCTCCTGTGGTCCTGGTAAAGAAACCTTCAGGTCAATATCGTTTCTGCATTGACTATAGGAAGGTGAACGAGGCAACCTGCGCCGACGCCTACCCTCTGCCCTCCATCGATGGGATTCTAAACAAGCTTCGTGGAGCCAGGTACATTAGTACTCTCGATTTAAAGCATGGCTATTGGCAAATCCCGCTTGCCATGGAAAGCCGCCCCATATCCGCCTTCACCGTCCCCGGAAGGGGATTGTATCAGTTTAAAGTCCTCCCCTTCGGCCTCCAGGCGGCGCCAGCCACGTTCCAGCGGGTCCTGGACAAGGTCATTGGTCCCGAGCTCGAGCCACATGCCTTTTGCTACCTGGACGACATCATCGTCGTCAGTGAGTCGTTCCAGGATCATCTACAACATCTCCAGGTGGTTTTTCAGAGACTTCGGTTCGCCGGCCTTCAGCTGCACCCGGAGAAGTGCAACTTCTGTCAGCCGGAGTTGAAATACCTGGGGCACGTCGTCAACCGGAACGGAATACAGACAGATCCCGAGAAAGTAGAAGCGATCTTGAAGATGGACAGCCCCCAGACGCCAAAAGCTGTAAGGCGCTTTTTGGGTATGGCCTCGTGGTACCGAAAGTTTATCCCCGGGTTCGCCCAGATCGCATCCCCCCTGAACGCGCTACTCCGAAAAGGAAATAAGTTCAGATGGACGGAGAAATAACAAGAAACCCTGGACGGGCTGAAGAGAGCCCTAACTTCAGCCCCGATTCTTGCCTGCCCCGATTTCTCCGTTCCCTTTGTCCTCCAGACGGACGCCAGCACCACTGGATTAGGAGCCGTCCTCACCCAGGTGCTGGAGAAGCAAGAAAGAGTCATTGCCTATGCCAGCCGATCCCTAACCGAGGCGGAAGCTAAGTATTCCGCCACCGAGCTGGAGTGCCTGGCCGTCCTCTTCGCCATAAAGAAGTTTAAAGGCTACTTAGAGGGCTACCACTTTAAGGTAGTGACCGACCACCGTAGCCTAAGATGGCTGCGGAACCTGCCCAATCCCTCAGCACGTTTGGCCCGCTGGGCTTTGGAACTTCAGCAATACGACTTTGAAGTCGAATATCGCACAGGAGCCCTAAATCATGTAGCTGACGCGCTATCCCGAGCTCCAGGAGGCCCCAAAGACGACCTCTCCCCCATGGCCGTCCGGGAACCAGCCGCCCTATGTTCCTGGACGCGAAAAATGATTCGTCTAGTGCGAAGATTCCCTGCCAAGTATAATACTTGGAAACTAGAAAACGGAAACCTTTTTCGAAGTTTTCCAAATGTAAGTGAAGACCTGGCCGAAGTTTTTCATCCCGAATGGAAGCTGTGCGTCTCAAAGCCCCAACGACGCCGGGTCCTACAGGAATGCCACGATGATCCCACCGCAGGCCACCTGGGGGTGACCAAGACGACAGCTAGAATACAAAGATTGTACTATTGGCCAAGGATGCAGCAAGACGTTCACAGATACGTACGTTCGTGTCCAATTTGTCAACAATACAAGCATCCACAGCAACTACCAGCTGGGAAAATGTTTTGGTCACGAGTTCGAGGTCCATGGGAAGCCATCAGCACAGATCTGATTGGCCCCCTCACCAGGTCCTCCAAAGGAAACGCGTGGCTTCTCGTTTTTCAGGACCGCTTCACAAAGTGGATTGAGGTCCATCCCCTTCGTACCGCTACCGCCAAAGCCGTGAGCCAAGCCCTGAAAGAGAGAATTATTTATCGATTTGGCACACCCAGAATCATAATTTCAGATAATGGACCCCAGTACATTAGCAAGTTATTCAAAGCATTGGCCAAAGAATACGGCATCCAGCACCGACTGACGCCGCCATATACGCCCCAAGACCACCCGGTGGAGAGAGCTAACAAAGTAGTGGGAACCATCATCGCACAGTTAGCCCGAGGGAAGCAGAAACAGTGGGATGCCTGGCTACCGGAGATAATGTTTGCCCTCAACACTTCCAAACATGAGTCTACAGGATTCACCCCAGCCCTCCTGAACCTGGGACGAGAGATGTTGCCGCCACGCACACTACGTGGAGAAGCGGAGCCCGAATTCGACCCTGACGAAGAAGCTCCGACCCCTGAACTGTATCGGGAACAGCTCCGGAAGCTAGAGGATGTAATGGAAATAGTAAGAAACAATCTGGCCAAGGCCTTTGCGAGGCAGAGTCACCATTACAATCTGAGAAGACGAGAGTATCGGCCCCAGGTAGGCCACCAGGTGTTTAAGAGGGACAGGATACTCTCAGACGCCGCTCAAGGAATTTCGGCGAAGTTGACGGCCAAATACGCAGGGCCCTACGTCATCAAGAAGGTAATCTCCCCTGTAATAGTGGAACTCAGCGATCCCCAAACCGGAAGGGAAGTCGGCAGAGTCCACATCAAGGATATCAAGAAAGCTTTCCAGTAATTTTCCAGTCCACCTGCTAGAAATGTTTTTTAAATTTACCCCGCACCTGCCGGGAAAACATTTCTAGAAAATTTTTAGTAAACACCTGCAAACTTTCGGTTCTAGATAACTGCCCCTCCACCTACAAGGAACCGGAAAGGGTAGTAATTAGGACATCAAGTATATATAGGTCAGTCCAAGGTCCTGCCGTCATTATTCGAGTTATTCCTGAGTGAAATCAAGAATGCCGCGAGTAAGGAATAATGCGAACGTTCGGCCATCCAGCAGTTGGCCCTACAAGTTAAAGAAGCCTCGTAAAGGTCAGAAAAAAATCCACCCCTGGAACCCGGGTGCATACAACTCGCCGGAGATGCCGACCAGTAACCGATGGTCGCCTTTGCCGAGGTGGAGTCCAGTCCCGGCTATGCTCTCACCTCTACCAGCTACACTAGAGAGGAAAGAGCCCGGCAAGCCAAATCCTGTAGAAGGGCTCCAGGTGAGAATCCCGCTCTCTAAGCTCCGCCCTGACCTGGAGGCAGAACTCCAAGAGTTGGCTCTGAAATTTAAGCGACTGTTCTCCGAGTCCTCGAAGGGCCTAGCCAGCACTCCAAAGAAGATGGAGGTTGAAGAACTACCCGCTGATCCAGGCACCCCTAGTGGGCCACCGAGGCCCAAAACGCCCTCAACAACTTCCTCAATTATGAAGGCCTTCCTGGCCGAATGCGGCCTAGAGTGGAAACCGAACGAAATCCCACCAGAACTTCAGCCAGAAAAGCTCTCCGAGGTGCCCGTGACCGATGCAGTGTTACCACTCGAGAGGGATGACCTCCTCGGCGAAGCGCTCGTCGAGCTGCAACAACTGCGGTTGCCTGAGCCAGAACTCTCGCCAGCCGTACTTCCGGAACTGCTGCTGGAATCAAAATCCACGTCGACGCCAGCCACAGCACCCAGACGACGACGGGGCCGGCGTAATATTCGTATCAAATTGCCAGGGGGAAAAATGCTGCGAATAAAGAGGAAAGACGCCATCCAGCTAGGTCTAATCCGGGACAAACAATAAGCGGAAACAATTAAACAATCTAGGAGCTACATTTCTACACCCTCCAGGCACCTAGGGCACCGGGGATTTAAACCGCAATTCCCAAGTCTGTCCTGAAGACGCTCCAGGTGATTCCCTACGGTGTTGAATCGACCTCCGTGAAGAGGATGCCCACCAAACTCCAATCTCCTCCGAAGAGACCGGCATATGTAACGCTAAGCTTCCGTTTGATTGGAATTAATCGAATATTAAATAATATTTGCCAACTTAAACGTGGCGACCTCTAGCGTTATCAAAGGCCGCGGTGTGTTCCAGCACGATAAGACAGCTCCGACCGTGATAACAGCAAGGGACAAAGGTATGACGTACGCTTCCTCCCCACTTAATGGCTTTACAAAGCATATAAAAGGACTCGCCCGGCTCATTTTGAAAGAGAGAGATTTATTATTACCGAGACCTTTCTTCTGATAGGTTGCCCTTCCAGAGAGTCCCTCCGTTGACTCCACCAGTACCTGGGGATCCGTTCCGAAGCTGAGTTCAAGTTAGTGGTTTCGCGAGAAACGCCTGACACTTAGCCATATTTCCCGAACCTCCCTAATAAGCTGAGTTCAAGTTAGTGGTTTCACAGAAACGCCTGACACTTAGCCATATTTTCCCGAACCTTCGTAATAAGCTGAGTTCAAGTTAGTGGTTCCGTGAGGAACGCCTGACACTTCAGCAATACTTTCCTTGTAAAATATTCTACAACGAAAACCGCCCGTAGTCCAGTAATAACTAACATAACATTGAAATCCCAGTTCCCTTGCATTGTAAATTCACCGCCTTGCTATTCGAGCAGAATGAAAAGCTTCAAGCTACCTAAGTAGAATTTACCTGAATTAATCCCTGAGAATTGTAGCGGCCGTCTTGCTTGAGAACTCTGCGGACCGCACTGACTATTTGGTGACAAATTAGGTATTGATTTTTCGTTTAACTATTTTCCGTAATTACTGGAGTTCATCTCATGATGATAGTCACTGCTTTTAGATCTACATTTAAAAGTTAATAAGTTGTTTTGTATAAAACCCATTTCCCGTCCAGCATGAACCACAATTAACCGACCTTTCGCCTTTAGAAATTTTGAACTTGTGTGACCGGCATCGATGTAACTTTCATCTAAAAATATAATAGGTTGGCATTCACATCTGTATTCTTTTATTTTTTCTAGATACGTAACTCGTACTAATTTTATTGCAGTGGTTTCAATTAGAACACGTTTTTTACTCATTGATATAGTTTCATCAGGAAAAATTCTTCTCATGCAGTCTCACGTATGACAAACCATTTCTCGAGCTTGGACATGAATAGTTTTTTTATTACCAATATGTTACATTATTTTCCAATAATCATTGAACGTCTTCGGAAAAATTCACACTGACAAGTTGGTTTTGTGACATTCAACAGTGTTTTATTGTTACCATCAAGTATGAAAATGCCTCTACAAGCATGTAGTAACAGTTTTACAATACATGTACCCGCTCTCTTTCGATATAATATAATCAAAACTTTACGTAATTTTCATTTTTCAGAACGCGAAATTGAATAGAATGTGAAGGAGATGCAAACAGAATGTTCAAAGGCAAAAAAAGAAGCTGTTCAAGCTGGTATTTCCCATTTACCGCAAAATTTCCTTTTGCAGATATTGCAATGGATAAATTTAGACTATTAATTTCTGTTATCAAACTGAACTTGAAACAGGAATTTATTCATAATAATTTGTGTACACGAATCGCAAATGAAAATCGAAGAAAGTAAAGTAGTCCCAAACTTAAATGTACAAGAGATGGTTGAAGACACTATTAACAACACAACTTATCCCGAATTGAATATTAAACAGGAGGAAGTGGATATAAAAGATGAATTGGTTGCTATGTGTGCAGCAAATGCAAGCATTTTAGATGAACAGTTCGTTTGCAAGGTCTGTGGACGCGCAGCAGAAAACCAGAGTAATTTATCAAAACATATGATGACTCATGATGCAAAACAATTTCACTTATGTTCCATGTGTGAATACAAGGCAGCACAAAAAAGTAATTTAGTAAACCATATGAGGGCACATATAGCCGAAAAACCTTATTCATGTTCCATTTGTGAATATAAAGCAGTGAACCATTTTAGGAAACATACAGGCGAAAAACCTTATTCGTGTTCAATTTGTCAGTTTAGAACAGCTGAGAAAAGTAATTTACTTAAACACATGAGGATATATAGAGGAGAAAAACCTTATTCCTGTTCAATTTGTGAATATAAAACAGCCCGCAAAAATAATTTGGTGCAACATATAAAAATACATACGGGTGAAAAACCTTATTCATGTTCTATTTGTGAGTATAAAGCGGCAAGGAAAGATAAGTTAGTTATTCATATGAGGATACATACTGGTGAAAAACCTTATTCATGTTCCATTTGCGAATATAAAACAGTACGGAGGGAATTCCTAGTGAACCATGTGAAGACACACACAGGCAAAAAACCTTATGTATGTTCCATTTGCGAATATAGGACAGCAAGGAAAGGTAACTTAGTCAGTCATATGAAGGTACATACCGGTGAAAAACCTTATTCATGTTCAATTTGCAAATTTAAAGCAGTAACGAAAGTGAAGTTAGTTTTCCATATGAGGACACATACCGGCGAAAAACCTTATCCATGTTCTATTTGCGAGTATAAAGCAGCAGAGAAAGGTACTTTAGTCAGGCACATGAAGACACATACTAGAGAAAGATCTTTTTCATGTTCTATTTGTGATTATAAAGTTACAAAAAAAGTGTGTTAAACATATGACAACACATACAAGCCAACAATAGGTTTGTTCGTTTGTCTGCTCCAAGCTGATTAGAGTAGTTAAATAAATGCATTCATTTGCCTTCAAGCACTTCTTCACATTCTGTTTGTTTGAGTAGAGTACGTTGCTCTAAACTGTTTAAAGCTGCATAATTTTACTCCACTTCCCGAGGAGAAATAAGGAAAGTGCAAGTTGGTTTACTAATCGACTGCTTGTTGGGGCAGTAGAAGCAGATGGACAGTTGTTAAAAATTATGAGAATTTGTTTTTTGCTTTTTAGAATACCCAAATTCAATGACAATGCCAAAGTGATTAGCCATGCTACGAATATTGCAGTTTTCTAAGAAAAAAAAGCTGTAGATATGGAAAATGTTAATTCACCAGATAGGTACTGTAGGCAATTGTGAGATAGCAGCGTGGACTGATATAAAGAAGTTGATTGCATTATACCAGTCCAAAAAACAGTGTATCGAGGAAAGAAAAGTTAAAATGTTATGGCAGATGTGGGTGGTAGTAGCAGTTAAGAAAACTGCAGAATATGGTTGTTGATATACGGCTCATCAATGCAACAAATTGGCTGTGGAAATTTCTGAAACCGATGCAGTGCAAGTTTTGGGATATCTACCATCATATTTTAAGATTATAACATAGTGAACTATATGGAAAAACTGCAGAATTTCGGCCCAATTTTCTTCCTGTTAATATCAATTACTATTAACCATAAACAAAATTATAAGGAAAGCAAGTAAAAGGAGCGGAATTGGTCCCGAGTTCTGCAGTTGAGCCAATTAGGTAACCTTTCTAATACTTTACTAAACTGTATAGAAGTTCCGCATCATCCGGAATTGGAAGACTGAAGTCACCTGTACTGCGGTCAACTAGTAGCATACTGCTACTCAGGTACTGTACAAGAATTAATTAAGTTACGAAATCGATTGAAAGACGGGATGATGAAAAAAAGAAGCTAATGTAAGAAACTTTCAACATTAAGAGCGATTGATCGAGGAACTCCACAGGAAAAATAATTTATTAGAACAGTTGATTGTTACAAGAAAATAAAAAGGAAAATGTAAAAATATATGTGCATGTATATTCAATTGTGTATTTTAAATATAAAATACATAAAACTATTTCGAACAAAATCTAAGATCTTTGATTATGGCTTTGTGTGAATAGTTGACGGCAGATTTCATATCGTATGGCAACTTCTGGTTCTTCATAATTGCAGAAATTAATTTCATCTGCCTGATTATCAGTCACCCGTTCTTTAATCTCTATTTGCGATGTGTAATACTGAAACGGGTCAATTCGTGCCACCTGTATTTATTTATTTTACATCTTTTCATTATATGCTAAATAGCAATAAAGCCTGATAGTAAGTGTTCTTGTGTTTATTCACTTAGTCTAGCACTATAGAGTAATTATTGAGGTATACGCAGTCAATGACTATAGAGTGTAACGCGCCACGATTACGTGAAAAAATGCGTCGACAGTGCAGTTTAGTTCGGGGAATAACCGGTCGGTATGTGAATCAACGCTAAAGGCCTGCAAGAGGATTCATTAGCCCCCAAGCCAGCAAGCTCGGCTAATCAAGCGACTCACTGTACAACCTGCGAACAGTGCGGGTTAATTGGATTCGCAAATAGCGAACCAAGTGAAAGAGTACGTGATACCTTCACGGTCTAACTGGAGACCTCCACCAGGGTACAACCAGGAAGAATACCAGCTCCTTGAAGACGCTAACGACTGCCGAATCGACAGGTTCAAAGGCCGTTTCGACAGCAGCCTTGCAGCGTTTCCTGGGCTACGGGAGGAACAATAAAGGGAGCCAGGTTAGTCCTATGTGAGAATTGCGCAATTGTCAGCGAATGTGTCGCTGACTGATAAGGGTCAACTACCGGACGACTTGACGTCATTTTGCTGCGTGTGCATTTGGAGGCGATGAATCACAACGCGTCCCTCGGAAAACAAGAATAGACAACCGCAGGTACGAACTATTTTTCGGTGCGTGAAATTAACTTTGCCGGCGCTATTCAACGCTCGTAATTTAATAAGATACTCTCTTAGGCATAGAGTATAACCACTTTGTGTATTTGTTGTTATGTACTTTTGTTTTTGGTGTGTTCCTATTTATTTACAGATTATATGTATTCATTGTAAATTGTTGGGATTTTTATTGTTATTCATGTTTGCATTGGTGAGTACAACATTTCAGGTGTCCACGAGCTTGGCTTTAACCAATATTAGCTGCTCTTAGCCACTCTGGGAATAAAAAAGAGTCTCATAGCACACCGATTGATTAAGCTAGCGAACCCAGTGCATTTTAAAGTAATAATTCAGTAGGTGCAGGGCTCTGAGTAAGAGGCCGCGTTACAATACACAACACGCAAAAATGGAGTTGCATATTCTGTGTCCTCAGAATTTTACATGATAGAATTGTCTGAACCTTTGTTTTAGTAATCCAAAGGTATGGTCAATCGATACACAACGGGAACAGTTTTTTTTATAAGACTTTCACGGCCATCATCATTAAGTTTTTTATTAAAAAGCTTCTGTTAAGTGAACATTATCACCGTATGATGAACAACTGCGGCAGCAGCGAGTATGTACTGTCTCCAAGAATGTAATAACATATCATAATTACATAATTCTGTTATTTAAGTATAACGTGATGAATTTCCAAAAATGCAAGCATCATGTGTGGAACTAGGATATCAACATCGAAAAAATTCAGTTTATGGTTACAAACATCTCGCAATGCTATTGAGTAATAGTCTTTTCTATTAAAATATTCCACACATCTTTCTGTAGGTTTTTCAATTTGAATGTTAGTACCATCAATGGAACCTATAAAATTGAATTAATGACTAAATAACTGTTCATAATTAAGCAGCACATACCTACCAATAATCTGACAGATTTGACATTTCTCTTAAAGCACTTTTCTCAATTTAGGGCAGTTGTAGATAAAATTTTGTACAATACATGTGTGATAATTGATAATGCATCATTAATATACTTGTGTGCTTATATAAATCGTGCTACGCACTCGTTTGTACCTTACATACACGTATATTAATGATGATCTTATCCCACTTGTATAGTAAATAACTATTATCATTCTCATAAATACATTATGTAGGTGACGACCTCAGTGAAAAATCAGATCGATGTGCTACATCACGGTAATAAGTTTGATGTTCAGCAAATCAAAGAAAAACAAATACATGTTCTGCCGTAAGTTGGACTCTTGTACTAGCTTAAAACAAGTAACTGTAGTACTATCGGGCAATAAGAAAAATAAGCAAGTTTATTGTTCTTAAGAAGATTCATATATACATCAATACGAGCCAATTTTTCTGTTGCTTTTTATACTTTTTTACGAATCATGCGAAAATGTTTTGTTAATTAGTTGCCTGTGTAACCGTTAAATACCTACAAGTAAACAATAATGAGAAAGTTACTTCAAGTAAGTTTTTTATGGCAAGTATCACTTGACAATGATGAACTGCATGATATGCATGATTATACCGTCATCTTGCATTGAAAATGGAACACGCGCCATGAAGGTGTCTATGCTTGACTTGGTGGCTTAGAAAAAGTGGTCGGAAGTTAACGCGTCCTCACGTTCTTCAACAAGCCTTCTTGTCTTGCAAAAGACCACTTTTAATACTTGTAATCACGATACACTTTGTATCGTGCTTGACATGTAATATACCTTATTTGAGGTGGACTGCATCGAACTTCTTGTTGGAGGTCAGTAATATTCTGTTGGATTTGGATAAAGGGCACTACAGTCACTGGTGGATAGTCACATCTATACCTGAGTTGAAGTTGAAGGCGGTTGATGTATGGAAGCGTACCCGTTGTGTGGCAGTTTTAATTCCTGACAGTTTTCAATCGCAGATAAAAAGTTATTCGATTCCTGCAGACTAGGAGCTTGCAGCATAAGGAACTGTATTTACAAGGGCGTCCTACGACATCAGTGAGCCGGTGGTGCATGCTTGGTTCGTCGGAGAGACTGATTGGAGTACTTAAGTGAATACAGCGTGCTCTTATAATATCTAAACGAGTGATTCGTCTGCAGAAGTACACACCCAAATTTAATTATCACACTTGCTTCCTTGCAGCTTGCGCACCTGGGGCAGCAGAGAGGTGAGGGCCAAGTACATCGGCTCCTAGTAGCAGCTCGAGCGACGTAGGTAGCCTTACGTCGACGCCAGGGGAAGCAGGGTGGGGATTGCAGGTAGACGTAGGGCGAACTCTTATACCTCTAGCGAAATCCAAGGGGGTAGATTGCGAAATTCAATTGCAATTTGTCGATTACGGGTGCACATGGCTGGATTTCAGCGATAGATTGGTTCACAACAAAAATTGGCTGAAAACGTACACATTTCCTAAATAAGCCCCCCATTATAAAACAGGAGCTATCGTCAGCTTACCTAAAGTTGAAAAGTAGCCAGCGCGACCGTGCAAGGGTAACGTTGGGCCGAAATAAATCCGCCAGAGCGTCTGACGTAAGTAAACCAACAAAAACTAATAATAATTACGAACGTCATAAAAGAGCACTTGTACTTCTAGATCCTCCATATAACAAAAGGGAGTGGAGCCAAACAAACGGGCTTTTCGAAGCACTAAACTGCCAGGGTACAACCAGCTTGCACGATATTTTGAATAAAAGAACGTGAGAAATCCAACCAAACATTTAACAAAATCCCAGATTATCAAACACTTCCCAAAATTTTGGAAAAGAGCCTCAAAAACCTGCTGAAAAATTGAACTGTACCATGAGATAACAGCACTCCAATTGTAATAAATCAGGCCAGGAAATTGTTGTTAAGAAATGCGCCTAAGGTTGCCTAACCACTAGGCGTGAATGTATGTAGAATTGGAGCAGAATAAATGCAAAAGATGAAATTTAGTTACTTGCTGGGGGAATTGCATGCGAAACCACCTATTAATTATAATGAAATGCTTAAAACTAAAATACAACTAAGTCTTCATTAAAGCATGCACAATTACAAATTGAAGCCACCTACTAAAGATTAAAAATAAAATTCAACTAGCAAATTTTCTCTAATACAGGGAAAGCTACAAAATATCCGTAACACCTTGTTAATGAATTACTGTTACAAAAATCGTGTAAATATTCTTTTACACTTGTCTACATGAGGAGATTTTCTTTATCCAGTTTACATGTTCTAAAAAATCTCATTTAGACAACTGTAAAATACCATTTATACTAACACTCAAAGTTGGAACAAAACGCAGTTTTTTTTTAAATTTTAATGCTGGTTTATGATGGGGACTCATAAAAAATATATTCGTTAGAAGCCTCATCGTAATTTACCACAAGCCGTCTTACAACTACCGTGAGTAGCCACCATAACAGCAAGACAATTACAGTAATTTGTGAATAATTCCGAATATTATTTTAATCAAAAACTGCGTTTTGAAATGTCACTCCTCATTTGATACCATCATCGGTACTGTAACTCATTGTGCGCCTTAACCTGCCAAATTAAAGCTGTGAGAATATTTAACATAGCGCCCAATTTGTTCCTTAAATGTGTATTCATGCCTTCCAGTTGGTTGTTTATCTGCTAATCTAGTAAAGCTGGTTCCAACTTGTTTGTTTCACCCATAAGTTCGATACTACAACATTCTCTTAATAATTGGCGCTTACCATTTATTAAGTATATTTTTTATATTAATTGTTTGCGTACTGTACATAATTTCTAGTTAGCAGGTTAATTATCAAGGGTAATACCACAAGTAGTGGATATATTTTTGACAAATATTTTGCCGTTTCCTTGTAAATTATTCCGTTTAAATTTCACGAAACAAAATTATATCAAAAATGTCACGAGCAGAAGGCGAGTGACATTTAATAGTGATTTTGTTGAGTGAAATTTGCAATAGTTTCTATGGAAATGGCAAAATACTTAAAAAAAATATATCCACTTCGAGTGGTATTTGGGACAACTATTTAACAATATTAATACATAACGATTAACTTTATTGAAAAATAATCCAACAATTAATATTCATCCTCAATTAAATTCAGCAGAATACTTCCAAAAGACAACATTTTAAAATTTTTAACGCATGCCAAACTTTGTTCACACAGTTTGTTGGTGTTTAGTTTTACCTAACCTAGCGATATCGCTAAGGACAGAACATTGTTGCTAAGCGATATTTCACAACAAGGCTATTTAGTTTTTGAGTACGTACATTGTTTTGTGAATATTTAGCATGGTGCCCAATATTCAGTGATATACTGCTATTATTGGTTGAAAAAAGCAAATATCTGCACTATGATTGGCTTATATGTTATAGTGTTGAATAGTCTCCAGAATTGTAATACTTCACGGCTTAAGTTTTTCTTTCTTAGCCAGTCTTTGGTTAGATGGTTTTCTGTGTTTACTTTATGATTATTACTGTGTACATAAAATATTTGAAGTTATAAACGTCTTGTTTGCGTTTTCTTTTGCTTCTAATTCAGTAAAGACGAATAAAGGCGGCTGCTTGGCATTCCTTTCTTATACAGTGTACTTGACGGAATACAGAACATAGGAGAACTCCGATGATAAATTTTGCGATGAGGGCCGTAGATGTATTGTGCTCGCAGCGATGCATTTGTCATACCTGTACATGTATAAAATGGGTTCATTTACATCGTTCTCCTTAAGTTATGTATCGATCTAGATCACTCACTTCTGGCTGGCTACATTATAATTCATAATTCGTTTTCGCTTATAGTGTAGCTTTATCCTTACTTATAGCAAAAATTAACCAACTGTAACTATATTAGGAAACCACAATATTCTGAGAATGCGTACCTACTTATTTAGCTGTAATAATCGCAACTGCCTTAGAGACTCGAGGCTGAAGGCCAAGGTTGATGTTAACAGCTGTGTTTTGCTGCTGCAAATATCACGAAAAATTGTTATTTTAACTACAGAATATTTCTTGTAACATCTTCTATAGTGTTCTAGTAGTGAAATAGTATCTGTCCAAATAAGGGTTACACATAAAACACCAAAAAAATTGTGAAAAGTTGTCTTAAAAAACAAGCCAGCTGGCTAACCTGAAAATGTCAACATGAGTTTCTTTAGCCGTGGCTACGGATCTTTACGAACGAACGTGTAACCTTCAATATGGATACGTGTTCCATTTGTTCAGACAACTTTGTAGTTTGTAACAAACATATAAAGTGTAGATACTGTCCTTTTCATACAGTCTGTGTGAAAATTAAGGACAATGCAGCACAAATAGTGTAAACTTATTATGGTTCTGCGATGAATGTCTTCATGTGGTATTGCAAAATATTAAACTGGTTGCCAGCATTAACAAAATTGTGTAAAATACTAATAATCTGGTTGAAAAAAACAAAAATTGTCTCCACACAATTGAGGAAGTGAAGAAGCAACAGGTAGTTGTAGCTGATACCAAATTAAGTAGAGGTAAAGAAAAATTTGAGAATAAAAGTTACGCAAATGCCCTTAAGGTAAGGATAGTTGTGGTAAAGCCTAATGAAACCTGTGAAAATATTGAAACAAAAAGGGCAATTAAAGAGAATGTGGACCAATTAAATTAGGTATTGGAATAAGAGGCATGAGAGAAACAAAAAATGGAAGTGTAGTAATCAGATGCAGGGATCAAGTCGATGCCAATGTTCTAAAGTCAAATTTGGAACAAAGCATAGGAAACAAATTTAAAACAACAATACCAAGTAAAAAGAACACAAAAATAAAAATTGTTGGAATAGAAATGGATTACAAACATGATGAATTGGAGTCTTAAAACGTCAAAATCAGGGTATTTTTAGTGAAACAACTATGATTAAAATTATTACCACCAAAAAAATGTTAAAAACACATCTTGCAATTATCGAATGTGATGAGCTAACCTTTCATAATATATTGGTGAAAAATGATGCAAGACTCTTTATTGCACATAAATCGTGTAGATGCTTTGAATATGTCAATATCATCAGATGTTACAACTGTTATCAACTGGGACATACCGCAAAGGAATGTACTGAAAAGAAGATATGTGGAAGATGTATGAGTGAGGATCATGATGCAAGAGAGTGTAAAAATTCCAAGTGGCAATGCATACATTGTTGTTTGGCTAATGACAGGTATAAATTGGGTCTAAAAACTGGACATACAGCATATGACATAAAGTGCCCAACATTGAAAAAAGTAGTGGATAAACAACGCAATAAGATTCAGTATGAGGTGAACTCGGATGTAGTGACAGATTCTTCATAGCAGCTAAATTCTGCAAGTACTAGTGTAAATAAAACCAAAATAGCAATAACGAATAACTTATCCTGTGTGAATAAGAGCAACGATGAAGTTAGCGCTGTCAACTTAAAAAGTGGTAATTTAACCATTTTTCACCTAAATATTTGTACCCTAAATAATAAGTCAAATTGCTTAGATGTTTTTCTTAGTAAGTACGATTATCCTAAAATTTGCTGCTTTAGCGAGCACAACTTGAACAGTACTAGTATTACTACTTATAACTTACCTAACTATAAATTAATTAGCAGTTATTCTAGAATAATACATAAGAATGGTGGAGTAGCAATATTTGCGCTCAATAGTTTAGCTCATTCGTTCAAGGAGTGCAGAATTAACTTAAGTTGTATAGAGAAAGATTTCAAGTTCTGTTCTGGCCTGGTTACTGTCAGGTCAATTAAGTACTTGTGTATTTGTATTTATAGATCACGTAGTGGTAATATAGAAGTATTTATTGATAATTTGTTAATTCTATTAGAATTAGTACATCTAAAAACAAAATATTTGTTTATTTGTGGCGATCAATGTAAATTTCTCGCTGGTATCACGAGACGCGTTGAGATTGTTGAATATTTTTGACTCCTTTGGGTTGAAACATCATATTAATGAACCTACACGTATTGGTTTAACATCTGAGACCTGTATAGATAATATATTCAGTAATCTTAAAAGTATTGTTAGATAGCTCCATGTCTGACCATTTTGGTCAAATCTTATATACCAATATTGTAGACCATCATACATCACACTTAACAATTTCAAAAAAAACTTTTGACCAAACAGGCAAGTTACACTTTAAAAATATGTTGGCAAATGAAACCTAGGTTAATATGTCACATTCTTATATAAACAATCACTTTGATATATTTTTCTCTACATTTTACTACCACATTGAGTGTGCATTTCCAAACAAGAAATATACCATTAACAAGAAAAAGACAAAATTACCTTGGATCTCAAATGAAATTATTGCTATGTCTGATAAATTGAGGGACCTGCATCAGATATATTTGAGTGATAAAAGTAATACTGATTTATTAAACTATTATAGGGCCCAAAAAAAGTTATTCTACAAATTTCCCTCTGAAGAAAAAAAGAAATTTAACAATAGTAAAGTAGCATATTCACACAATAAATCTGGTGCAGTGTGGGATATTATTAGGCATGAAACGGGGTATAATGTACCTTCCGAACCAGTTAAACTAATTACTGATTAGGGTAGCATTATAGAAGAACCACAGCAACTTGCGGAAATGTTTGCCAATCAGTTTACTATTTCAGATAGGAGAGGAGCAAAGAATTCGTCTAAATTTAATATTTTTTACCATACAGTTTTTTCCGTTACCGGAAAGTTTACCGAATCTCAATTTATCGAACGCAATTGACCGAACTCAATTGATCGAAAATCAATTTATCGAAAACGTAATTTACCGAAACGCAATTTATCGAATCACAATTTATCGAATGGCAATTTATCGAATCCGAAATATGAAATGTTAAAATAAATACTACTGTAAAGCCTGTTAGCGTTACTCAGAAGAACACCACGTGGAGGTCGGCTTACTAATCTTCCTTTTTAATATATTTGCTTGTTTTTACATTCTCCAGATTTTTTAGTTTTAATTTGGAGTGGTAAGATGATTCGAATCTCAACGAGTAAGATTCGAGTACTGGTTCAGATTCAGATACCATTACAGACCTAAAATTGCATTTTTTCTCCGAACTGTATTATTCTGAAAATACTTAAATTGCAAGAATTCTTTCTTTTGTAAAATTCTTACGGTAATTATCGTTAATCGCAGTATAATTACTTACTAGGGGTAAGATCTAAGAATCTATTAGTGAAAGCGCATGCTTGCAAGAATTCTTTCTTTTGTAAAATTCTTACGGTAATTATCGTTAATCTCTGTATAATTACTTACTAGGGGTAAGATCTAAGAATCTATTAGTGAAAGCGCATGCTTGCAAGAATTCTTTCTTTTGTAAAATTCTTACGGTAATTATCGTTAATCGCAGTATAATTACTTACTAGGGGTAAGATCTAAGAATCTATTAGTGAAAGCGCATGCTTGCAAGAATTCTTTCTTTTGTAAAATTCTTACGGTAATTATCGTTAATCTCTGTATAATTACTTACTAGGGGTAAGATCTAAGAATCTATTAGTGAAAGCGCATGCTTGCAAGAATTCTTTCTTTTGTAAAATTCTTACGGTAATTATCGTTAATCGCAGTATAATTACTTACTAGGGGTAAGATCTAAGAATCTATTAGTGAAAGCGCATGCTTGCAAGAATTCTTTCTTTTGTAAAATTCTTACGGTAATTATGGTTAATCTCTGTATAATTACTTACTAGGGGTAAGATCTAAGAATCTATTAGTGAAAGCGCATGCTTGCAAGAATTCTTTCTTTTGTAAAATTCTTACGGTAATTATCGTTAATCGCAGTATAATTACTTACTAGGGGTAAGATCTAAGAATCTAATAGTGAAAGCGCATGCTTGCAAGAATTCTTTCTTTTGTAAAATTCTTACGGTAATTATCGTTAATCTCTGTATAATTACTTACTAGGGGTAAGATCTAAGAATCTATTAGTGAAAGCGCATGCTTGCAAGAATTCTTTCTTTTGTAAAATTCTTACGGTAATTATCGATAATCGCTGTATAATTACTTACTAGGAGTATAAATTTCTTGTCCCTTATGGAAGAATATTCATTTGCTATTTTTACATTCTGTGAAGTGCAACTCAAATTTGACACAATGCCTTTAGAATTTATAAATAGTGAAAAGGGCAAGAAAAAATTACATGTGGACGGACATTTATATTACCAAGATAAGAAAGCTGAGACGACAATTTATTGGAGATGTGAAAACTACAGAAAGAGAAAATGTGGGGCTCGTGTTATTACAATTGAAGATGAAGTGAGTAAAAAAAGTGGCAATCATAACCATACTGCAGACGCAGCGCATGTAGAAGTAAGTCAAGTTATGGATAACATCCGTAGCAGTGCTAAACTTACTCAGGACGCACCTCACTACATTGTGTCCAATGCTTCAGCAACAGTTAGTCAAGCAGCTGCAACCCAACTTTCAAGGGTAGACAATATAAAAAGGACAATACGAAATATCCGTCAAAAGCAGAATGGTCCTCCAGCGTTACCAACTGATCGCAGTACTATCGTTTTCCCCCAAGAATTTACGATCACCAAACGTGGGGAACCGTTTTTATTGTTTGATTCTGGTGCTGCACAAGATCGAATTGTAATATTTAGTACGAGGAACAACCTACAACTTTTGGCCGAGTCCCCGCATTGGTATGCCGACGGTACATTTAAAACAGTCCCACATCTTTTTCATCAGTTATATACTATTCATGGATTAAAGCAAAATAACGCCATACCTTTGTTATATGCGTTGCTACCTGACAAAACAGAAGGTACATATGTTCGATTATTAAGAGAAATAAAAGAATTGCAACCCCTTGTTGCACCATCAACTATAATGACAGATTTTGAACGTGCCATGGTTAATGCAATAACCAGTGAATTCCCTCACTCAACGCAGCGTGGTTGCTTTTTTCATTTCTGCCAATGTATCTATCGCCAAATCCAGTTACACGGTTTAAAAGCAAGATATGAAACAGATGCAGATTTCGCGCTAACAGCGAGACTACTTTCTGCAATAGCATTTGTTCCTACCCAATATGTGATCGAAGCTTTTGAAACGTTATGTGACGATGATACTCTGCCATCAGAATTGCAACCTGTTGTGGATTACTTTGAGGATACGTGGATAGGACGTCCACATAGACGCCATCGTCGTGAACCACGATTTCCACACATTTTATGGAATTGTTTTGATGCAGTAGTTCAAGGATTGCCAAAAACCAACAATGCTGTAGAAGGTTGGCATCGAGGTTTTGAGCAACAAATTTCTGCAGAACATCCAAATATCTGGAAATTTATTCAAGCAATCCAAAGGGAACAGGGACTTCACGAAATGCAAATAGAACAGTATGTAGCCGGACAACAAGCGACTACTAGTCGTAAAAAGTATAAAGACTGTGCTGAAAGAATAAAACGGCTGGCTGAAAATTTTGATCGAAATAATATATCCAATTATCTGCGTGGTATTGCACATAATACCAGTTATTAAAATATTATAAATAAGTGTAAATATAACAATAATGTAATCATTTGTTAATTAAAATATTATAAATAACAAACATTAGAATAAAAAACACAAAAAAACTTAAAAAATTTAGAAAAATAAAAAAATATTAGTACTTGCTAAAATATAATAGCTAATCCTAAATATAACTGTAAATCATTCGATAATGAAAATACTATAAACAACAAACAAAAAAATTAAAAATTAAAATACAAACAAACTTAAAAATTTAGATAAATACAAAAAAATTTAAAAATAAAGCAAAATATAAAAAAGGGAGACTAGTAAGCCGACCTCCACGTGGTGTCTCCTGGGTAACGCTAACAGGCTTTACAGTAGTATATAAATATATATAATAGTAAAATTACTATTTCAGATTTATGATTCGATAAATTGCCATTCGATTAATTGTGTTTCGATAAATTGCGTTTCGGTAAATTGCGTTTTCGATAAATTGATTTTCGATCAATTGAGTTCGGTCAATTGCGTTCGATAAATTGAGATTCGGTAAACTTTCCTAGACCCAGTTTTTTCTTGGTACCAACAAATTCTCAAGATGTTGTGGAAGTTATCAAACATATCTCAAATAAAAATTCGGCTGGCTTGGATGGAGTACCCTGTTCCCTGCTGAAATCAGTTGCTCATGAAATTACAGAGCCTCTAGCTCAATCAATTAATACTTGTTTTGCATCTGGGGAGTTTCCAGATCAACTGAAACATGTAAAGACTATACCAGTCCATAAGAAAGGCTCAAAAGTTGACATTAAAACTACAGGCCAATAACGCTGCCATCTGTATTTTCTAAAGTTGTTGAGAAACTAGTGTACAATAGGCTGTTAAAATTTTTAGTACAGCATAATGTATTGTCTAAGTGTCAGCATGGAAATATACCAGGTAAATCAACTAAGAGTGCTATATATAGCTCCTTAAAAAACATAGTTGAGTGTCTTGACAAGGGGGAATGTGTAACAGGTATATACTTTGACTTTTCTAAAGCATTCAACTCGTTAGATCACGAAATATTAATGGACAAACTACATTGTTATGGCATTAGAGGTGTACCGCTCAAGTTTTTAAAATCTTTCTTAACTGGCAGAACACAGCAGGTATGTTTAAGCTACGTAAATGGGGGTGAAGTCAGATATTACTTTTCTTGTAAAAAGTCGATACGGTTGGGTGTCCTGCAAGAGTCAATACTGTGCCTCCTCCTATTTATTTTATATGTTAATGATCTACCTCAACATTTAGAAATTACATCCGGTTTTCAGTATGCCGATGACCTCTCATGTATAATATCCAGTCCAACAGTAAACCAAACTTCGAAGGATAGTTGTACTATTGTTAAGAACACATCTGCGTGGTCTTCAGATAATGCATTAACATGAAATGACACAAAAACAGTGTGTTACGCTCATTTTGACATTTTCCTATTTATTGATTGAAATAAATTAGTCAGATTTGGTCATTTACTTTATTTTCCTAAATAATACAATACTTTACTTTGGTTAGGCAACCTTGTTAACATCTACCTTTAATTTCAAACTTAAGGCTAAACTGCTGTTATCAGTTCAGAGCACTCTGCATTTTTTAGTTTTTACGTTGGCCAACTTTCCAATTTTTAGGAACTTTGATAAGCTGAATTGCCATTAAGTTTTGGATCCACCCAGGAAAATGCTTGTTGTATGGAATTGGTTCGCTTACCTCGTTTGGTGCTATGTGTATTTGGGGCAAATGCTTGCATTGCATCGCCTACCCGCCATCCTCCCCACGATGCTCGCTATTCTGTTGGACGTCGGCTTCTGCTCCGCGTGACCTTGGCGCACCAGTTGCTTCCGAGAAGCTAGGGGCCTGCGTTCGGCCCTGGAAAGCAGCATGTGTGAATCGTATGTAACATGACTTGAGGTGTGTATATTTGTACTAGCGTAACAACCGCCTAGCTAGTTGTAGGCATTTCATATAGTATTTGCATTGTAGGATTATTTGTGTAACTTGCATTAGGGCATATCTGTCGAATCGTATTTATTGTGTAGATTGCATTTGTGCTTATCTGTCGAATCGTTTTGCACCTCGTGTAATTGTAGAATAATCTATTGTTGTGGTAGCTGTATTAGCCACGCTCGTGATATGAGCGCTTAGATGTTTGTGTTTTTGAATTGAATGCTACGATTAGGTTTGCTTACCGTTGGATTGCAGTAAAGGTGATAAAAGCCGCCTTGAATTGGGCCCTGTAACGTAACAAAACATTCAGATATGCTGTTGAACTATTTTAAGACAGTTTAGCTTACGTAGATTACAGGCTAGCCGTATTTTTACACAACTTTGGCCACTGCATTTCGCCTAACTTAGTTGCAGAGGTTAGCCTTGCAAACGTCAAATGTCATTATGGTGTAGGTTGTAACTAGCGAACCGCTCACGGTAGTTTAATGCTCAAACTTTGGATATTCGTAAAATCGATTTTGGTAATTTTTTATTTTAGCTTTTGTTGGAGCATAATTCAAGCCGTTGCTTTTATTAGTCATATATCGAGAGATCCAAAAAAAACTGTTCCTCAGCGGGCTGTGGAAATTCAACGTATGAATAATATGTTGGTGACACTGTACGTCAATGTCAAATTCGAGGTTATCAGGTTAGGTTTTCCGTCAGTTATGACACAAAATGACGCAAATCCTAACCTGCTAACCTCGAATTTGACATTGACGTACAGTGTCACCAACATATTATTCATACGTTGAATTTCCACAGCCCGCTCAGGAACAGTTTTTTTTGGATCTCTCGATATAAGAACTTGATGAGTTTAAAACAGAAACCGCCACGCCCTGTATGATCATACAACCGTAACAGCGGGCTTCAAGCCTTTGAAATCTTGACGTCACATTTAAATTGTAAGCTAACACTGGGGGTTGTAGTTAGCATTTTTGCTTGCATAGCTCTAGTTTTCGCAGCACTCTGCCTCACAGGATGAGTGCGAAT
This sequence comes from Agriotes lineatus, assembly GCA_940337035.1. Classification (NCBI taxonomy): domain Eukaryota; kingdom Metazoa; phylum Arthropoda; class Insecta; order Coleoptera; family Elateridae; genus Agriotes; species Agriotes lineatus. The sequence goes on along the minus strand of CALNHX010005817.1, from coordinate 40,565 downwards.
AGTTGTACTTGTGTTGCCAATTGGTGTAGCAACTTGTATTCTCTATTCGCGATAGATTACAGCTGAGGTTTATTGTTAGCCCTTGATGGATATGGGTGATTTATATGAAATGTATTGATGCAGTGCCTTTGCCGATTTTAACGTGTTTATTGCTGATTTATTGGATTGTATATTGTTACGTGTTATATTGCTGATTTAATGGTTAGTGTATTGATATTTGTTTATTGCTGTGCTTTTGATTTATTCGTATATTGTTTGATTCTGTTTGATGATTTGCCTGTTTGTGTTTTATTTGCTCCTGAGTTATTTTGTGTGTTGCACTATAGTACCGAATAAAGCTGTGATATTTTTATTGGTCATTGCTTTGATTTTGTTTGATCTGCTGGACTTATCTCCGACCTTGTGAACGATCCGGCACAAGGATGATTCGATGTCGAGGACCTGGCGCCCACTTTCTTCGTATTTCGTTTAGTATTCTTTTCAGCGTAGTTGGAACTCCGACCCTCGCCACTAGTTAGGCCATTAGGCCGATATTTACCAGCCGACAAAATATCTAATACAACTTTCGCCACCAGGTAAGGCCAAACCTTTTATCCTTCCCCACAAGTGCTAGTCAAATTTAGTAATAACAGATTTGTCCAGAATAGTATTTACGTACATCATTTAAAATCAATACCTGAAAGTAACACTATCAAATTTCTTGGGGTGGAACTGGATAACACTTTAAAATTTCAATCTCATATTGACAATGTAATTCGAAGATTAAATACATATTGTTATGCAATACGCAATATTCGAAATTCTGGCGATGTGGACACTTTACGCATATACTACTTTGCTCAAGTTTAATCTATCTTAAGCTATGGACTGACATTTTGAGAAGCTATATCTTACTCTGCAAATGCTTTTATCGCTCAAGAGCGTTTAATTAGGTGTATGCTTCAGGCTGGTACCAGGGAGCCCAGCAGGCCACTGTTTTTGATGTTAAAAATAATGCCTTTGCCTACATTATTTATATACCGCCTTGTAATGTTCGTTAAGAATAATCCGAAATTATTTTTAACTAAAAAAGATATATACGGGGACAATGCAATTCAAACACGCTGTGCTAATAGCTTAAGAAATCCACCTCATTCAACAGCACTATTTCAGAGGGGAACGGAGTACTGTACAATTAAAGCATACAATGCGCTTCCAATAAACATTAAGATATTAGAAAATACTTATCAGTTCAAAAACAAATTAAAGGAGTATTTAATTGAGCGTTGCATTTACAATTACAAAGATTTTGCCAATATTGTGTAATTTCAACTTTGTTATTCATAGAGAACTTTAAATAGCTATCACTCTGACAATGTCGATATTTATGTATAGATCCATGACAATAAAATAATATTACTACTATTACTACTACAAAGCTATTAATTTCTAATAGTAAAAGCTTCGCGGTGGTAGAAAATTTACGAAGGACAAGAAAAGCCCGTCTTTTCCTAATAGATTCATTAAATATGGTACTTAGTAGAAAAGTTGTATTTCAGTTGCGTGAGGTATGCGGTTAATTATTTAATAAAAAATAATTTACTGAACAAACAATTCGGTTATACCTATCTTTTAGTAACTTAATTTCATCAAAATGCTATATTTGTGTATTAACTTTTCAGAACGACTGAGAGTGCTTAGAACGTTGTCAATTGCAACTGTTGTATATAAATGCCATTTTTTCTATAGCACAAGTTAAAGTGTGCTTTTATCAACTCAAAACAAAAGGTCCAGTTTTACTTTAACAGCAAGGGTAGATAAAGTAGCACTTTTAACATCAAAGATAGATAAAGTAATTTGATTTTTTTACTTTTGTTTAAATTAAATATGACAGCTGCGCATTATCGTAGGAACCCCATCTAGCTACTGACATTTTGAAATGTGATTGATTTTCCTTATTTTCTTTTAAAATTGTGCAAGTTCTTACTATAGAAAAATTTTTTGTATTATACACGAAGATAAAGTTATTTCTATCCACTCTCGAATCATTAACGTCTCGACTTCGTCTCGACGTTAAACGATTCACTCGTGGATAAAATTTAACTTTATCGTCTTGTATAATAAATTACTATTATTTTGAATTTTTTTTATCACTTTACGTAGGAAATAACTCGATACTTGTAGCATCTGTATTGTGATAATTATAATATTCTTAGACACGGCAACTAAGTCAGCGCTTTTGTTGCCTGCAAAATCACGCGGAAGATACGATTGCTAATGAATTAGTTTTTACGGACACTTTATACGGCCGTAAACCGATTGCTTGCGTAGTAATAAGCAGCCCTTAAGGCAGCTTCTAACAAATAAGCATTACAAAAAGTACTTTTTGTCTAGTAATTTTTGTTTAAACCTTATTTCAAAATAAATAATGTAAAAGTTATTACATTGAACTACTTTTACCTCGACATGTTTATATCTCTGGCAGTTGACATCAAGTTAGCATCTAACACGCTTTTCACTTGAACATTCTTTACTTACATAACTTGTGGAACTATATATATTGATATGCACTCTTTTATGGTGTTTAGTTTATTTAATTTAAATAGCTCCGGTAGAACAAAGACTATATAAGCTTGTATGATATTATTTTTTAGATTGAAATAAATTTCTGTTTAGATAAATTTATGTAAAATATATGCCCTTTTTATAAAATTATTTACTATTGCGTGTATTTCTTTTGCTAGCTCCAGGAGAGCACACACCTTCAAATCAGATTAGGTTCATGCATTATCAAAATTATTACATTTGATAGTTGATTAGTACTTAGAATGAAAATTACTTAAACAAATTATGACAGTTCTACAACTGTCAACGTCAAAATTTATGAAAGTGAAAAGTCAGTCAAAAGCATATCTGTTACACATATTATTATTTCAAATATCGACTATGGTAAGTAGTTTCTTCAAATATCTAATTCACTCACTATTAAAAACTTATTTCCTTTAGATCTTTTAACATATACCTATTTAGCTCACTCAAGCACTCCAATCAGCATCACCGTCGAATGAAACACACGCCGTCCGTCTACCAATGTTCTGGATCCCCAATTAAATACTACTCCCTAACTAGATGATTTCTGAGGCTTTCACGGCCGTTGTCGAAGAATTCGATCTCAATCATGACACGGTCCAATCCCGGAAGTCGTTTGTTACTTAACTCCCTAGCTACTTTCAATAGCTGTCATTGTTAACCGCTTTCGGTACAACTCCAATGTAGACACCACCGCTGCAAACTCCCGGTCTACAAGAATCGCATTACTTGCATCAGCGACCAAACTATCAGCAATCCAAACTGCCTCCAAATCCTTTGCAAGCTCCCGGTCTACAGGAATCACCTTACTTCTAACAGCGACCAAACTGTCAGCAATCCAAACTGCCTACAAGTCCAACTCAGTTGTAAATACAACTATCCACAGCGGTTGCAATGCCCTTTATCCAATTCTTACAGGACACTTCCGACGTTCAACAAGAAGCTCGATGCTCCCCACGTCAAAATCCAACTCGGATGTAGGTGGCCATCCAACAAGCTCTTCCAAATCCAACAGGATATTCCCATGCAGTGCGCATCCAATTCCAACGCAGATCCAAGATCAAACAGGATACCCAATAGTGACTCTTATGCAGTCTATCCAATTCCCCTACAGATTTTATTAATCCATGAAGACTATTTTATTGTTCTTAGCTGTTCACTTTCTTTTCTGTACCACCACCACTCAATTTTTTCTCCTCCACTCCATTTGTTTATTATTCAGTTTGTTTTAAATATTTATTTTATTCTTCGTCTCGTTTATTTTATTAATAACACCCCTCAATACATCAACCAGATAATAAAAATCATTTAATTAAAAGTTTTTTTATTTTTAAAATTTACCTTTTCCGAAAATACATTTACATTTTAGAATCAAAAATTTCAATTCACCATAGCAATAATTATTCATACCAAATTTTTTAAAGCTAACACTCCTGGATACATTTCAATAGTTTATTTAATTTGACATTCTTATAAGTGACTTTTTTAAATAATTATTCGACTCTGCCTTTCATCTTAATTCAAGCTATCTTATGGCTTATTCTGATTGCCATTTAATATAAATTATGATCTGAATTGTGATATGACTAATAGTATATTATATCATGAGGGACTAAAGTGCATCATTAAATCCCGCGAGTGAATAATCACTCAACGGATTTAGGCACTTTAGTCCCGTGTGATATACGCTATTATTTGCACTTTTGGGAACATTATCATTAGACATTTGCAAAATTTGGAATTTGTTAATTTGGAAACTAACAATTACAATTTTTTTAAAAACTGAATTGCAGCAGGCCTTGGATATCCTGAATCAGTTGGCAGTACTGAAGTGTATTGTCAGTATATGTCAAATTCGAGATTTGCTGGTTAAGTTTTGCATCAGTGTGTGTTAAATGACAAACAAAACCTAACCTACTAACCTTGTGTGTACATAAATTTACCATAGTTGCGGTAACATTTTTACTTTAGGTTAGGTACTTTAGTCCCTAGGGATTAAATCAGCTAGGTACTTTAGTCCCTGAAATAAGTGACTAAAGTGCCAACTTGAGTTCCGAAAGTGTAAAAACAACTATCTTTACTAAATCAATCATTATTTAATCCATATGCTAGAACGTTTTTGATAAAATATTGATTGCTTTACAGGATTTATATTCAATCTGTTATTCATTAAATAAATCTGAAATAGTTACGTTGTTCTTTTACAACATAATTTCACCCTTGTACATTTTAATAATTCATTAATTTACCCTTCCATAAATTATCTCATACCTAGGGATTAACTTTCACAAACAAACCAGCAGTCCTGATATGCTACCATTACAATATATAACTTCTAAATGTGCATTATCTTACATTGGGCCATAAATTTGTATAAAAATTTAAAATTTAATTAGATATCTACCATATGATTACATAACTCATATCTTTCCAATCCTTTTTGACACATAAAATATAAATATAAAATTTAAGCATAATAATGTAGATCCACTTAGTCATCATGGGCTTTCTTGCATTAAAAGTGCTGGTAGACTTTCTAGACACGGTCCCTCAACGACATTATTAAACGAGCTTTTACTGCTGCCAATATCCCTTGTGTTCTCAAACCCAATGGTATCTTCAGCGATGATGGCAAACGACCGGACGGTATGACAATCATACCTTGGAAAGAAGGTAAATAGCTTGCCTGGGACGTAACCTGCACGGACACCTTGGCACATTCACATTTATCTGAATCATCTAAATCATCACGAGCCGCGGCAAATAAAGCAAAACGTTTAAAGAAACAGAAATATTAATCTCTAATTGAAAATTATTTTTTCGTTGCCTTCACAGTAGAAACACTGGGTCCTTGGTGTAATGACGCTAAACTTTATTTTCGAGAAATTAGGGAAAATGGTTGTTGTCTCTCCTATGTGTTTTCATATGTTTAACTAAATTACTTTTCTGTGCTGTTTTATATTCACAATTGGAACAGGAATAAGGTTTTTCTCTCCCGTATGTAATTTCATATGTCGAACTAAAGCATGTTTATGAACTGTTTTATACTCGCAAGTTAAACATGCATAAGGTTGTTCTCCTGTATGTATTTTCATATGTTGCACTAAATTCCTTTTCTCAGCTGTTTTATATGTGCAAATTGAACATGTATGAGGTTTTGCTCCTGTATGTATGTTCACATGTCGAACTAAATGACTTTTTTTAACTGCTTTATACTCGCAAATTGAACATGAATAAGGTTGTTCTCCTGTATGTATTTTCATATGATCAACTAAAGCACCTTTATGAGCTGTTTTATACTCGCAAATTGAACAAGTATAAGGTTTTTTCCCTGTATGTATTTTCATATGTCGAACTAAATCACTTTTATTAGCAGTTTTATACTTGCAAGTTAAACATGCATAAGGTTGTTCTCCTGTATGTATCAGCATATGTTGCACTAATCTCCTTTTCTCAGCTGTTTTATATGTGCAAATTGAACATGTATGAGGTTTTATTCCTGCATGTGTATTCACATGTCGAACTAAATTACATTTTTGAACTGCTTTATACTCGCAAATTGAACATGAATAAGGTTGTTCTCCTGTATGTATTTTCATATGATCAACTAAAGCACCTTTATGAGCTGTTTTATACTCGCAAATTGAACAAGAATAAGGTTTTCTCCCGGTATGTATTTTCATATGTTGAACTAAATGATATTTATTAGCAGTTTTATACTCGCAAGTTAAACATGCATAAGGTTGTTCTCCTGTATGTATCAGCATATGTTGCACTAAACTCCTTTTCTCAGCTGTTTTATATGTGCAAATTGAACATGTATGAGGTTTTATTCCTGCATGTGTGTTCACATGTCGAACTAAATTACATTTTTTAACTGCTTTATACTCGCAAATTGAACATGAATAAGGTCGTTCTCCTGTATGTATTTTCATATGATTAACTAAAGCACCTTTATGAGCTGTTTTATACTCGCAAATTGAACAAGAATAAGGTTTTTCCCCTGTATGTATTTTCATATGTCGAACTAAACTACGCTTCTCGGATGTTTTATACATGCAAATTTGACATAAATAAAGTTTTTTTTGTGTAAGTGTTCTTGTATGGTTAATTAACTCATCTTTCCCTACTGCTTTATTTTTGCAAATAGAGCACAAACTCTTGCCTTCTGCTTTATTTTCACAGACCTTGCAAATAAACTGCTCTTCTGAAATGCTTGGGTTTGCTGCACATGTAGCAAGCGGTTCATCTTTTATATTAATTTCCTCCTGTTTGATATTCAATCCGTGATAAGCTGTGTTGTCGATAGTGTCTTCGATGACGTTTTGCTGTAAATGTAAGTTTCCGACTACTTGATATTCTTGAATTTGTCGTTCATGTAAGGTGGTGGCCACTACTGAATTCAAATTATTATCAAGTAACTCCTGCTTCACATCCATTGTGATTCTGAAAACAAAACTGCCATCAAAATTTAGTTACATTAACAGGCCTACGTATATTTACAACCTTAGCTGCTTTCGCATTACACATTAGAGTACTCTGGAGTGCACCAGAGTAAGTTACCTCGCGTTCGAATTACAACATAATTTTTGGAGTAACTAACGCTAGTCTTCCTTCCCCTGCCCCCTTAAGCACCATGAAAATTTGTGGTGCAACAAGCCCTGGCATGCGCTGTTGCGTTATTTAGAATCAGCTGTCAAGCTGTCAGATTTAACCGCCTTTTTGACTAAAAGACTAAAAAGAATCGGTATTTGTACTGTGCTGTATACAAAATATTGACGATCTTTCTGCTTATTCTAAAATGTGATTGGAATGTTTTATCATCATAATGGGCACGATCTGTTCGACAAAATTCTCAATTTTCATAATTTTCATCAGCTGACCCTCACTGACTGAATGAATTATAGTCTGAAGATTCAAAAATTCTCAAGCTATCCGCAGTATCAGCTAAATTTACTGCAATTAACAGATTTTTTTTTAAATTTAATTATTGATTATATTTCAATGAACTTTTTCCTAGGAATTAAGTTCTTTAAATCCATTTTGAGATTGGTCTGCATATACCGCCCTTATTTTAAACGTTCAATTCAAAAGCAAATTAGTTAGGTTATGTATTTTACCCGAGAGTAACGCAACGTCTGTTCGAATTACAAAGCAACTCACCCCAGAGTTATTCACCACAGAGTCAATTGCACCACTGCTAGTTGCACTCAATTCGAAAGCAGCTAATTGCATCAGCGCTAGTTGCACTCAATTCGAAAGCAGGGTAGGATTTGGGCTCCTGGGGTCAATATAGGAAATACATATGAACTACCGATTCGAGAGCTAGTAACATAAGAGGGAGGCTACACAATTCAGAACCGCTTGAGCAGCTTCAACTTAAAGTTAACTACACAAATACATTAACAATTGCAAGTCGAATTATAGTATTAGCAGAGACAAATATTTTGCGCAATTATACAACAATACCAAGAATATGCACAAAGCTTAAATTGCGTAATTCAGGTGTCATACAACGTCATTACCTCCTAGAAATAAAAACTATTATTGTTAATATGTGTAATAACAACGCTTTTTGTCTATTCATTTTTATTGTATTAAAATAAGTATTATTATAAACAATAAATTAATTAAATAATTTAAGAAATCGTTTTTTTTATTTTTCTCTCTTAGATTTTTTTCTAGGTCAAGGAAGAAGTACTAACACGTTTCCCAAGCGGGTCGGCCTAAAAACGACGGCAGGCGCCGTCGGCGTCCAATTTTGCTTGAATTTAGTAGTGCGATTTGGGATACTGGGGTTGGCCCATATTTTTGCAATAAATTAATATAGCACCTTGAAATTTTGCACAAGCCATCTGGGGGCGGTCCTCTAACAAACGAGTCCGTTTTAGAAGCCCTACGCCGCTTCCAAGAAGCGACGTCGCGGTGCTAAAATCGGATTTTTTTCCTCGAGAAATTTTTTCACGAAATTACTTATTTAGGTCAAGGATAAGGTACTAACACGTTTCCCAAGCGGGCCGGCCTAAAAACGACGGCAGGCGCCGTCGGCGTCCAATTTTGCTTGAATTTAGTAGTGCGATTTGGGATACTGGGGTTGGCCCATATTTTTGCAATAAATTAATATAGCACCTTGAAATTTTGCACAAGCCATCTGGGGGCGGTCCTCTAACAAACGAGTCCGTTTTGGAAGCCCTACGCCGCTTCCAAGAAGCGACGTCGCGGTGCTAAAATCGGATTTTTTTCCTCGAGAAATTTTTTCACGACATTACATATTTAGGTCAAGGATAACGTACTAACACGTTTACCAAGCGCGCCGGCCGAAAAACGACGGCAGGCGCCGTCGGCGTCCACTTCTGCTCGAATTTACTAGTACGGTTTGGGATCTTGGGGTTGGCCCATATTTTTGCAATAAATTAAGATAGCACCTTGAAATTTTGCACAAGCCGTCTGGGAGCGGTACTCTAACAAACGAGTCCGTTTTGGAAGCCCTACGCCGCTTCCAGGAAGCGACGTCGCGGTGCTAAAATCGGATTTTTTTCCTCGAGAAATTTTTTCACGAAATTACATATTTAGGTCAAGGATAACGTACTAACACGTTTACCAAGCGCGCCGGCCGAAAAACGACGGCAGGCGCCGTCGGCGTCCACTTCTGCTCGAATTTACTAGTACGGTTTGGGATCTTGGGGTTGGCCCATATTTTTGCAATAAATTAAGATAGCACCTTGAAATTTTGCACAAGCCGTCTGGGAGCGGTACTCTAACAAACGAGTCCGTTTTGGAAGCCCTACGCCGCTTCCAGGAAGCGACGTCGCGGTGCTAAGATCGGATTTTTTTCCTCGAGAAATTTTTTCACGAAATTACATATTTAGGTCAAGGATAACGTACTAACACGTTTACCAAGCGCGCCGGCCTAAAAACGACGGCTGGCGCCGTCGGCGTCTACTTCTGCCCGAATTTACTAGTACGGTTTGGGATCTTGGGGTTAACTCATATTTTTGCAATAAATTAAGATAGGACCTTGTAATTTTGCACAAGCCATCTGGGGGTGGTACTCTAACAAACGAGTCCGGTTTAGAAGCCCTACGCCGCTTCCAGGAAGCGACGTCGCGGTGCTAAAATCGGATAATTTTCCTCGAGAAATTTTTTCACGAAATTACATATTTAGGTCAAGGATAACGTACTAACACGTTTACCAAGCGCGCCGGCCTAAAAACGACGGCTGGCGCCGTCGGCGTCCACTTCTGCCCGAATTTACTAGTACGGTTTGGGATCTTGGGGTTAACTCATATTTTTGCAATAAATTAAGATAGGACCTTGTAATTTTGCACAAGCCATCTGGGGGTGGTACTCTAACAAACGAGTCCGGTTTAGAAGCCCTACGCCGCTTCCAGGAAGCGACGTCGCGGTGCTAAAATCGGATAATTTTCCTCGAGAAATTTTTTCACGAAATTACATATTTAGGTCAAGGATAACGTACTAACACGTTTACCAAGCGCGCCGGCATAAAAACGACGGCTGGCGCCGTCGGCGTCTACTTCTGCCCGAATTTACTAGTACGGTCTGGGATCTTGGGGTTAACTCATATTTTTGCAATAAATTAAGATAGGACCTTGTAATTTTGCACAAGCCATCTGGGGGTGGTCCTCTAACAAACGAGTCCGGTTTAGAAGCCCTACGCCGCTTCCAGGAAGCGACGTCGCGGTGCTAAAATCGGATTTTTTTCCTCGAGAGATTTTTTCACGAAATTACATATTTAGGTCAAGGATAACGTACTAACACGTTTACCAAGCGCGCCGGCCGAAAAACGACGGCAGGCGCCGTCGGCGTCCACTTCTGCTCGAATTTACTAGTACGGTTTGGGATCTTGGGGTTGGCCCATATTTTTGCAATAAATTAAGATAGCACCTTGAAATTTTGCACAAGCCGTCTGGGAGCGGTACTCTAACAAACGAGTCCGTTTTGGAAGCCCTACGCCGCTTCCAGGAAGCGACGTCGCGGTGCTAAAATCGGATTTTTTTCCCCGAGAAATTTTTTCACGAAATTACATATTTAGGTCAAGGATAACGTACTAACACGTTTACTAAGCGCGCCGGCCGAAAAACGACGGCAGGCGCCGTCGGCGTCCACTTCTGCTCGAATTTACTAGTACGGTTTGGGATCTTGGGGTTGGCCCATATTTTTGCAATAAATTAAGATAGCACCTTGAAATTTTGCACAAGCCGTCTGGGAGCGGTACTCTAACAAACGAGTCCGTTTTGGAAGCCCTACGCCGCTTCCAGGAAGCGACGTCGCGGTGCTAAAATCGGATTTTTTTCCTCGAGAAATTTTTTCACGAAATTACATATTTAGGTCAAGAGTAGAGGGAAGTGGATGGTTCTGGAACCTCCCCCCACCACTTGGCCTTGAGTTCAAGGCCAAGGCCACGTTCAATCCCAAGGTCACATGCAAGGCGAGGCCACGTGCAAGCCCAAGGTCATGTTTGAAGCGAGACCATCAACAGTAACCTTGAAGACTGGGTATAACATGAGGTGTAGTTTTGTGTTCAGTAGTATATCGTGTGCTGTACTAGCAAAAACAATGGATGAGGTACAAAAGGTTGGTGAAACTGTGAAGGGGTCAAAGAAAAAAGTGAAACTGTTATATCCAGTATTGTTAAACGCGACAAGTTATCCGTTGAATAAGTCAAGAAATAAATCTGTGAGTTTGGGTTTGACCTGTTTTGGATCGTTTGTGCCGGGAGTGCTAATTAGTGGGATTAACAACAATTTTATACTGCTAGACGAAGGAGAGTGGCAAGTCTTTCTTAAAAATGAAGATGTGATAAACAGACATTTTAACTATGAAGATGGAGATTTAAAACCGGTGGATATAAGTCCAGGCAAACGAATATATTTCCAAAAAATCGGAAACAAAAAAGTGATTGTGCTGCAGGAACGTAAGCGATCCCAAGTGTATCTCGGAATGCAATCAGTAGCAGAGTTGTGGGATTTGTTGCCCCTGCTGAATTCTAAAGCTGAACTATTAAAAAGTCAAAATTTTGAAAATTTCTACAGTAGTATAATCCAAGGCGTTTGGAATTTACCCGGCGACTTTAAACGAAGCATTGAGGATGCGTTACCGCCAATAAAATCCGAAAATGTATACTGCATGCATGAAATGCTAAAGTATGCTTTGGACGTCATAAGATATGATATTGTGTTTAAACAATACGCCCAACAGCAAACGTTGGAACAATAAGTGTTTATCATGTAGTTATAACGATGTAATAAAAAAATTAAAAATTTTAAAACGTTTATTATATATTACAAACTAACTTACTAACTAACCTAACCTAGAAAGCTCTGGGTGGCCTCACATTTGCTGTAAAAAAGAACACTTAGTTTCTTCAAAGAAGCAAATCAAGTTATACTCACGTAGATCACCCAGAGCATGTCATGCAAGTCGGGGTCCCTGTAGACCTTGTACCTACATCCCAGAAACCACCCCACCTCTAGCAGGGTGGCTTCCGGGATGTAGGTAGAGTTCTTCATGAGAACTATGTCTTGCTAAAAAGAAATTTATTGTGAACCAGATTTATATATATATATTTTCTTACAGTGTCATATTTCTCTGAAATATGCGCCACCAATTGTAGTTCTAAAATGTTAAAAATGTATTACATCAAATATTAAAAATTAACACAATATTACCGAAAGCTGACATGGCAGCACCAAGAATGATCGAATCCAGGAATTCTTCTGTAAATTTCTTATATGTATACTGTTTAGAATACAAAAAAAAATAAGCGTCTTACCCATTCTGTTTAATCTGAAAAATATTTTAGAATTTAGAATAGCGAAGTAACTGTACAATGCAAAAAAATCCAATCAAATATCTTAATAATGATACGAGCATTTTATTTTGCTTAGAAACATTAGAAAAAATATTAGAAATGGTGTATATGGAAGTAGGCACAAAAGACGGGGATCAAATATTTTAATAAAAAGGGAGATGTGAGCATTTACATTAGAAAAGTAAAAAACTTTTTTTCAGAACTTTTCCTATTACATTTTTCAAAGACATAGACATATAAAATAAAACATATATATACAAACATATCTTACCAAACGAGCAGCTGAAGAAAACTGTGATTTTGTCATGCAACAGCGACTGGTTTATATACAAATCGCTCCTACCTACATCTCGACTTGGAGGAAAGGGTTGACAAATTATGCTGCAGATTCTAATTTTGCGTTTATCTCAGTTATTTTAAATAATAGAACTTTTTTTGCGAAACCCTCATATTCCTCGTTAAAAAACGAACCGTTTGATACTAAACAGTAATACATTTGGCAGTTATTAGGGATGTATGCATAATTATAAATTTTTTTTACGATTGCTACAGTATTAGAAAACCTAATAATGAAATAAACTAGAATTATAATTTTTCAAGTTAAATATATTTACAATACTGAGGTTGTGACGTCCAAATAATTAGAATAAAGAATCCGATAAGAAAATGACCAAATTTCAATTCTACAGAATAGCATCACCAGCTTGCTTTTATCTAGAGAAAACTGGGTCCTGATCAAAAGATGCAAATTTAGGATAGCTTCAAATACGCACTTTCTAAGATGAGCTAATGGGAGCATTTGACACATGAAATATTGAAATAAATACTGAAAAATAACAACGCACCACAAGGAAGATGAAGTCCTGGAAGTAATAACAGGCACGTGTGAAAGATAAATAGAACAGGTAGGATTTTTAATAAATTGCATCGCATCAGTGCTTTACTTATGCGGACGATGTCCAAAAGTTTATTTTGAAAAGTGAAACTGAGAGTGCACACAGCAATTCGCCCAACTGCAATTTATGCAAGTGAGATTCATATACTGAATAAGAATAACAAGATTGGTTGTCAATCGTCTCGAACGAAAAATAAGTACTCAGAGCTCTACAATCGGAAGCTGATCAGGTGCAATAAGTGATAGATGCAAACTAATAAACAAACAAATTTTTTGTTGATTTTGAGATGCTTCAATAATTTCACGATACCGCTGATTTGTCTAAAAATGGCAATAAAATTAGGTGCGCTGTTTAAAATGTAAGCAATCGTAATGCATGCGCGCATTTCCTTGAATATAAAGCGCCGCATTAAACGTTTTGCACGTTCCTTAGTGCAGGGAATACTAATATCGATATTTTTTAATTGACTGACACAGAAACGCACGCGTTATGTCTGCATATTAAGCAGTCTGTGAACCCAGTATCGTGTATGAATTTTAAACGCAAAATGCACGTATAAATACATGCATTTTAAATGCAGATCAGCAGTGCATTGTGTCAGCAATCTAAAGGTAAAGGTATTACTAATATGTAGTTATAATTAATAATAGATTGAAATTTAAACAACATATTGAGTGTATTGTAATTAAAGCTGTGAAAAAGATAGGTTTGGTCGAATAAGTTCCAAATTTATAGTATACAATAAGGACATTCATAATTATAAGACTAGATTTGTAAATGACGTTAGATCACCCTTAACAGCAAAATCAGAATTATAATTTTTTTAAATCAGTGCAAATTGTGAAGTGGTGGTATGCTGGAAGCTGATCAGGTGCAATTAATGCAATGTTTGTCGCTACATTTGATAGATGCAAATTAATAAACAGCAAACTAATTTGTTGAAGATTTTGAGATGCATCAATAATTTCAAGGCACCACTGATTTGTTTAAAAATGGCAATTTTATTTCTTTAAATTTTTGGTTTTCCGAAAGAATGACAAATGCTGGTGCAAAATTAGATGCGCTGTTTAAAATGTAAGCAATCGTAATGCATGCGTGCATTTCCTTGAATATAAATCGCTGCATTTAAAGTTGTGCACGTTCCTTAGTGCAAGCATACTAATCACAATATTTTTTAATTGACTGACACTGAAACGCACGAGTAACGTCTGCATATTAAGCAGTTTCTGCGAACCCAGTATCGTGTATGAATTTTAAACGCAAAATGCACGTATAAATACATGCATTTTAAATGCAGATCACCAGTGCATTGTGTCAGCAATCTAAAGGTAGATATTTATTACTTATATGTATGAGTTATAATTAATAATAGATTGAAATTTAAACAACATATTGAGTGTATTGTAATTAAAGCTGTGAAAAAGATAGGTTTGGTCGAAAAAGTTCCAAATTTATAGTATACAATAAGGACATTCATAATTATAAGACTAGATTTGTAAATGACGTTAGATCACCCTTAACAGCAAAATCATGTTCTCAAAAACTTATTCTATAATGGACTCAAACGGCGAACGAAACTAAACACACACTGTTAATTTATATCAGTTTAAAAAAGCTTTGTTCAAGTTAAATCTGTTTATTAAATAACAATAAATGTTTTTGTAAACATCTTAAAGATGAATAAACCGACATCTATCTAAATTAAAAAAATAGAGCGAAGTATTCGAATGATCATTTTTAATTATAAACAACAGTTTGTTTATCAGCCTAAAAATATGCAGCAAAACCGGTGAAAGTTGTAGCAGTCTCGAATGAAAAATAATTGCTCAGAGCTCTTTATAAGCAAGTATTAAAAAACAAATTGTTGCAATTTCCCATAGATTGGTTGTCAATTAAAATCATAACCAGTAGGAAATTAATAGGAAATTAAATGTATCACATTTTAATGAATGTTACTGTAAAATATAATATCACTCTCGTCTGTATTAACTTGCAAACTGTGTTAGAAAAATACTTTTTGTTGCCTTTGCACGCGCAGTCTGCAAAAATTTAGACATACAGCAAACGTAAAGGTATTTCAAGGTTAACTTCCTTTGTGTAAGCTAAGTTTCAAGAAAAGTGTAGGTTGCAACGACCTCAACTGGTTTGCGTGCGAAAGTCGTCCTTCCACCCCACCAAGTTTACTATATATACACCTAGCTAAGGTGGGAGCAGTCATTATCTTGTGTTTGAAATGACTAGCAACAGCGCTGTTTGCCAGTTTTGCGAGGGTTCGATTTTACCGAAAAATTTTTCAAAATTTAATAGGCTCAGTTTGAAAAAAACGGGTACAGTTAAACTTTGCGCCTGCACGGAACCAAGTGGTTCCGCACAGACGTCGCCGCAAGCTGCCATAAAGGTTTTAAGTGACGTATTAATTGTTCCTAATTACGAAATTATTTCTCCAAGTACTCAAGGTTCGAGTAAAATTTTAAAATCAGCTTTAAAAAAAGGTCAGAAACGGAAAAAACCAGCAAAATTCAATTTGGCGAAGTATGTCAAGTGTATGAATGAGGAGACTGATGTTCCTGTGGCAAAAATTCAAAATATGCCGATGCAATCTGAGTCTCCTCATTTATCGCAAACGGAAATGTTTATGGAAACGTTCGATTTTGACGACATTCCATTGGAAAAGGCGGCTTCCGGCGACGGTGCGGCGTAAGAGTTTAGAGCCCTTGTAGATGGTTTGGAGATCGACTCCGGCTCAAGTCGACCGACCAGTCGAATTTCGAAGCAGCCAACAATCCAACCTTCGGAAAATGCGACCGCAGCACCGTCTGTAATTGCGCAGTCTCCGGTTTCGGGTGGTGTAGCTGTTGTAGCCACTGGGAGTAACGTAATCGATACTGTGGTGTCGATTACGTCTACCCCGCAGGAGGAAGACATGGATGACATTTCGCCATCCCAGCGTGCCGAACGTGAATACGTGTCTAATCGGAATGCAATAGATGCGAAAGCTGCTGATCTTCGCAGCGGTGATCATTATATAAGGTATATTAGATATTAGATATTAGATATTATTTTTCTATCCATATATGTTATTTAACATTGAAGGTGTTCAGAACGTGCTTTTCCCAGTTTAATAGCTTATATTGTTATTAGCTCACTAGAAATTCGAGCCGCCAGCCTAGAAGCGACGATGCACGATGAGTACCTAAAAAGCATAGCCGCTTTACCTAAGATCCGCCACGGCCACAGCGCAACTAACATGGACATCTTTAAGAATGCTGCGTTAGCAAGGCTGGAGCTAATCCAAGATCTGTTAGCTGTGGAGAGCGCGATTCGTGCAAGACGTCAGGAGCTCGATAAAAAGGCTAAGTAACGAGTAGATAATCGTTTAACATATCATACACCCCTAACACAAATAACCTCCCCCCTATCCTCTCCAGGGTGTCCAAAGCGAATCCTCCCCGTGGTGACACCTGGGCATTCCGTTCGAGGTTTAATTTGTTAATCAGTGTTAATAAAGGTGTTCATTGCGTTTGTGAATAGTAAGCCTCGAGCTGGGTAGCTAATCGCGCAATTAGTATAATAACCGATTGCGCGAGACTAATTTACCATTATGTTCAGGTGCACTGCTTGTGGAGAGTCCTTCACCAGAGCTGACAATTTGTTTCGCCATCGAAGAGATAGCTGTCGCCACGAGGTTGGCCACCCATCGACGAGTGGTAAGTGGAAACGTGTTGATTGCTGCTGATTATATCAATTGTGTGTTTCCTAAAGGTGACGCTATGGAGGCTTCGGTAGCAGCTGGTGAGGGACCATCGGCGAGTAAACGCCCACGACTTAATGACTCCAGCGGTGGTGAGTGTGTCTCTATTGTAGTGTTTCATGTTTTCTAACGTTTGGTTTAACAGAACAGCTCCCCAGGACGCAATACTGCGACGTGTGTGATGAAAATGTTCCTCGGACTTGTTTCGTTGGACACCTGAGGAGCAATCGTCACACGAGGCGGTGTGATGTCGTCCATCTGGGGAAAGGAGTGGTGGCTCTTCCAAGCGCCTTCAAGTCCCGCGTTGCCAGCTACAGGGTGTCCACGGAAAATTATCATATAAGCGTTGTAGAATATATGACCGAATTGAAAGACAAAATTATAGGTCTTATAGAAGGTCAATTGACCAAATTAAACAGTATAAAATTCAATTTCGAACTTTTCGGGTATTTTATTTTGGAGACTCAAGATGTACAAGACGTCAAAAGTTTTAATACGACCAACGAGGTGGTCACTCGCGGTACAGACTTGAACGAATTATATGATAATTTAAGGGGGATATTGGACCAGAAGGTGTCCGAATTTGAGGAACGCGATTCAGGTGTGTATTACAACTGTAATTCTTGTTAATGTTACTAACCGCAAAATTTTTACAGGGTGGATCTTGAAGCAGTTGCTGTACCTAGAATTAAATATAAATAAATTCAATCCGTTTCGGGCGTCTTCGTATATCCCGCTCCCGAAGCAGATTCAGTCCAAGAAAGCGATCGTGAACGTCCAAAACGTCGATGACGAGCGTTGTTTCGGGTGGGCGGTAACCTCGGCCATCTGCGAACCGGATGGACTGTCTAATCGAACGAGTTCGTATCCAGATTGCAGCGAGTTTTTAAATTTTAAGGACATTGAATTCCCTGTTAGATTGCGCGATATTTCTAAATTTGAAAAAAATAACCCTCAACTTTCTATAAATGTATACGCGTTGGAAAAGACTTTTCAAAACGATATTACCATATATGAAGTTGTGGGACCTCTGTACTATTCGCCACGTATAAAAAACGGACATATAAATTTGCTGCTTCTAACAGATGGCGAAGGTAATAACCACTACTGTTGGATCACCAATTTGTCTAGGTTAGTTTCGCGGCAAATAACGGCTAGGGAAAATGCAAAACATTTTTGTAATGGTTGTCTAAATTACTTTCGCACCGATGCCCATCTGGAGAACCATAAGCTTTTTGACTGTAATCATGTGTGCACAAAGTTGCCTACGACAGAGCCGATCACGGATAAGTGTGGGGAGGTGAGGCCCCAGAACATTCTTAAATTTGATAATTATCATAAGCAATTGAAAGTGCCTTATGTTTGCTACGCAGATTTCGAGACCGTTTTATCACCTGTCGATGGTGGGGATCAGGAGCCGGATCGCGAAAGACCATATACGATCAAAACGTGCGAGCACAAACCGTATTCTTTCGCGTATTATTTGAAATGTTCTTTTGATGATACTCTATCCAAATTCGAAATTTATAGGGGCGAGGATGCTGTGGACGTGTTTGTTGAGCGTCTAGACAGAGACGTTCGCGCCTTATATTCCAACAGTTTAAAGTATGTTGTACCCCTCAAGCCTCTGGCCCCGCAAGAAATTCAAAATTTTAAGGATGCTGCTTCATGTCATATTTGCAATCGTCCTTTTGGAGAGGGGGACGTAAAGGTTCGCGATCACGACCATTTGACCGGAGAATATCGGGGAGCTGCCCATTCCAATTGCAATCTGAATTATAAACTTCCAAATTTTATTCCCGTATTTTTTCACAATTTAAATTACGATTCCCACCTTTTTGTCAAACAGTTAGCTCAAAATAACGAGGAGCTTGATGTCATTCCGGAAAATAAGGAAAAATATATTTCATTTGGTAAACGTCTTTGGGTAGATGAAGTCGTTGTTGACGGAAAACGAAAAAACCTTTATATGCAAATTCGATTTTTAGATAGTTACAGATTTTTAAGTGCTTCTTTAGCATCGCTGGCCGCCACATTATCAGATGATCAGTGTGTTGAAATTCATAAGCAATTCGGACATGACATCAAATTCGAACTGATGAGACAGAAAGGTGTGTTTCCCTATTCGTATCTGGATTCATTTACAAAATTAGACGAGCCGGCGTTGCCCACAATCGCTCAGTTTTATGATCATTTAACCGAGACGCATATTACTGAGGTCGATTACGAACGCGCCGTTAAGGTCTGGAAAACTTTCGAATGTCAAACGTTGGGCGACTATTCCGATGTTTACCTCAAATGTGACGTGTTTATATTGGCAGACGTTTTCGAAAACTTTCGAAATTTTTATTTAAATCAATATAATTTAGATCCGGCGCAGTACTTCACCGCCCCCGGTTTAAGTTGGGATGCCATGTTAAAATATACGGGGGTTGAGTTGGAGCTGTTGACGGATATGGATATGTTTCACTTTTTTAGAAAGGGTATTCGTGGAGGAGTCAGTACTTGCGTCGGGCGAAAGGCTATTGCCAACAATAAATTTGCGGGTAACTATAACGCTTTCAAACCCACTTCTTTTATTGTGTATTTGGATGCAACGAATTTGTATGCTCATAGTATGAGACAGTTTCTACCGCAAGGTGGTTTTGTTTGGTTGACTGACGACGAAATTGATAGTTTTGACGTATTTAAAATTGTGGACGACTCAGATACTGGGTACGTGTTGGAAGTTGACTTGCGGTACCCCGAAAATTTACATGACGATCACAATGACTTTCCCTTTTGCCCCGAGCTATTGGTGCCTCCACAGGGAAAATTTAAAAATGCAAAATTAATTCCAAATTTGTATGACAAACACAATTATATTATTCACTACAGAAATTTGAGGCAATGCTTAGAGGCTGGTTTGATTTTGGTTAAAACACATAAAATACTTAAGTTTAGACAATCTCCTTGGCTCAGATCCTACATCGATTTAAACACAAAATTACGTAACAAGTCTGACAATGAATTTCATCGAAATTCATTCAAACTAGCTAACAATAGCGTCTTTGGTAAAACCATGGAAAACGTGGACAAAAGGGTTGTTGTAAAGTTAATTAGTCATTGGGAGAAAATTGGTAATAGAATGGGGGCAGAAGCTTTGATATCGAAACCTAACTTTAAAGATAGAATTCGGTTTGGGGAAAATTTAATAGCAGTGGAAATGAACAGAACATCGGTTTTATATAACAAACCCATTTATGTTGGTTTCTCAGTTTTAGATCTTTCGAAAACGGTAATGTACGATTTTTATTACAAATTTTTGAAGCATACATACGGCCGTAATGTGTCTCTACTGTATTCGGACACGGACTCATTCATCCTGGAAATTTTTACTGAAAATTTTTACGCCGACATGCAAGAGCACCTTGATCTCTTTGATACATCAAATTACAAGAATGGCCTGCATGGAATTTCGAGAACCAAGTCCGTTGTTGGCAAATTTAAGGATGAGTACGCGGGGGTGGCTGTGTGTAGCTATTACGGGGTCGGTGCAAAAACATACTGTGTAAACGCTGTTGGTAAAGAAGACAAAAAGGCGAAGGGAGTTAGAAAGAGTGCTGTTCGGAATCACCTCACCACCGAAATTTATAAATCTGTAGTCGAAAACAAGAGGGAAGTTGTATTTTGTCAGATGTATGTGTTTCGTTCCCGTTTACACACTATGTACACCGAATTAATGAATAAGGTTGCGCTTTCTTCGCGAGATGATAAACGCTTCCTTATTCCTAATACTACCAAAACCTTAGCGTGGGGTCACCGTGATATAGATGTTTACAGTCGTCTAGACAACTTGCTGCGCATTGCCGAAACGATGACGTAGCAATATGTTCGCGGAACAGTATTCGTTATTACTTAACAGCAGAGGTCCTACACGGCTTTCTTGTACTTTGTAGGTTTAGTTATTGTATATAGCAATTATAGTATAGGTTAAGAACACTAGCTTGTATGATAGAGGTAGTAAGTTAAATTTTACAAAAAATCTGATTGGGTCCGCATTACCAAGTATATTTGTTATTTAACACTGTAGTCACTCATGTTCAGCATTTACAATAATAAATTACTGTAAAACATAAAAAGTTTTTATTTAAAGAAAATAAATGGTAGTAAAACAAAAAAGTGTTTTATTGAAAGAGTTCTATAGAATCATAATAAGTTATACAACATTGTTTTTGGATATCCAGGAATTGTGACGATTATCGAATCCCAACCACTTTACGTAAAGCTGATTACCCTTCTTCTTCAACACCTTTTCTACCAGGTATACGTCCGAGTGTTTGGTTTTCTGTAATTCGTGCTCGTAAAATCCACCTTTGATTTCTTGCCCTTCCTGATCGGTGAGTCTGTAGGTGGTAGGATTTGTAAGTCGCACTGTGGCTATTTTGAATATTTCGTTGCTCCAGCTGGGTGTGTAGCCTTTGCTAAATATCGAGCGATATTTACTAATGCGTACAGAATCTCCTTTATGAAACTTTTGAGGTGTCGGATCTACAGTTTTTGTGTGGCTGTACACGGTGTGTAACAGACGTTTGGCATTTTTAAGATTAACTTCAGCCGGCCTCATACCTGTTGTCCTATGCCTGGTTGTGTTATATTTGCTTAAAAGTTGGGGCAGAATGTCCAACCATTTGTAGGACCCTTGCAAACTAAACTGCTTCCACATCATGTTCTTAAGGGTGCGGTTACATCTTTCTATGATGCTGCTTTTCATAGTTGAATACGTGCTGTAATGATTTATCTTGTAACGTCGCATCAATGCTTGAAAATCGCTGTTATAAAATTCTTTTCCCAAATCGGTTTGTACGTTTTTTGGAGATACCTTCATATTAGCAAGAACTTTTCGCATAGCTGCTGCTACATCTTTTCCCGTTTTCCGTTTTACCGGGAGAGCCCACAAGTATTTAGAAAACGCATTAATAACAGCTAAAATGTATCGATAACCTTTATTGCTTCGTGCATATGGTTGCATCTCCACCAAATCCGCTTGTAGTAAATCATGCAATCCTTTGAGAATCACCCGTCGTCTCTTGAAATTTCTTCGCGCTGGTTTGTGAAGTTCTGCAACTAGATCCTCCTTAGGACTCATTGCCGAATGTTGCTGTATCGACTGCTATGGGACATTTAAGCAGCAGTTGCACGTATAACTTAGTGTTTATGGATTCGAATTTCAGTTTATCTCCTCGCCGCAATGTCTTACCGACAAGCGTGTCGTGTTTGATGCCGTTGATGTGTGATACTACCAAAGGTCCGTTGACTTGAACACTTATGATCTCACCGATCGTTAAAGGAAAAATGTACTCATTATTACCGAAAATTTTGGAATATCCGCTTTCATCATAACCACGCCCCACTAGCAGCAGTGGTACCTCTATATGGAGTCGGTTTACATTTTGAACTTTCATAAAGATATGTTTGCGATGAGAACCGTAGCGCGCGCTATGGTAGTGGCGTCCAAATTTGTCTATGGGCATTACTCTATCGTCTAACACCTTCTGATCGTAATTCAATAGGTCCTCTGCTTTTGTACTCGTCTTAATGAATTATTTTTGCTTCTCGTAGAGCTTGGGTGATGCTTACGATTTCGTTGGAATGGCCGGTGTGCCCCGCTACCTGAGAGGCTAGTAATATGCGCAGACGATCCACTAATGAATTTGGATCTTTCCAAGGAACAAATTACACTTTTTTATTGGTTACTGTTAATAACCCCCTTCCGGTACGCTGCACTTTCGATGCGGCTCTGGTAGGTTGTCTAATGCCGGAGGAGGTAGCCAGGGGGCGTACTATTTTCATATATTTTGAGCCGGCGTTACCGCTTATCCCTTGGGTTGGATCGTAGTTCTTACGATTTGCGGCGGACCGGTTCACTATGTCATAGTAATTTTCATGGTCTTTGGTTGTATAAATTATCGGTTTCTTTAAGAACATTAATTCGTAAAAGCCGGGGGTGCCTTTGTATACTATTCTATTTCCGTGATCTGTAATAACCATGTCCTGACCCTCAAAAGTAAGCTGTTTATTTCCAATTGCAAATTTATCAGTGTCTATGTCCCATCGAACTCCATAATGGAGATCGTACTTGCTCTCTGTATCTCGTATCATTCCCTCGATATATTTTCTAGCTAACCCTGAGAACTGTTCCAGGTATTCCCCTAGAACTTCCGGTTCCATCATTTGTCGCACGGTTTCCCTAGCCTCTGCTACCGAAGTTTCAATTGCCGCTTCTTCTTGAGCCTCCACCTGTTGCTCCTCATCCGGCAAACTCTCATACAATACTTCTCTGTCAAGAAATCTAGGTGTGGATGTTACCAACGCTGAAGTCGATGGTCCGGGAATGGCAATGTCGGGGGTTGACGCTCGTACGGGGGTTTTACCATTTCTTGGACGGGGTAGGATAGATGGTGTGGACACTCGTCGTTTGATGGTTCTCAGCATAGGTCCTACTTCTTGCTGTATTGTTTGACCACCTTCTTGCTTGATGGATGTTAGCAATTCCGTGAGTGGTTGGGAAATTGGTTTAAATTGCTCCGCAAGAGCCGTCTGAGATTCGGCGATATCTGCTTTTAAAGTTTCATATTTCCGCCTGACAGCCTTTCTAGCTTTAATAAGATCGCTTACTAACCGTTTGTCCATGTTGCTATTACTGTCGTTGTTCGTAGACTAATAATTTGTACAGCAGTGGTCCATGCCTATATAGTGAAATAACTGTCAAACCCTTTTCTATAACGACCGGCGTTGATTTCGCTTTCTTTGTCGACAACTAAAAATCCATGATCTTTGATCCAACAGTGGGAACATAAGTTTTTAAACTTTTCGAATGACATGTCTGTGTTTACATGATCATCGTAAATGTGTTTAAGATTGGTGTGGTCTTGCCGGAATACGATTATGATATTCGCATTATCTCGTACCAGTTGTTTCGGGATTGATGAGTAAGTCTGACAGAGGTAAAAACAATCTATATTTCGATGACGTCCGAAACTAAAATAATCTCTAATTATGCTTTGAGTGTCGCATGCCACATCATCAAACACAATAACAGAATTTTCTTTCGCCTCGTGTGGTTTGATAACCTCACACCCCTCGCTGAATTCGTAGAATCCGATTTCTTTTAGTGACTTCAGAAGTATCTTCAGAAATTTGTATTTAGGTTGGTCAAGGGTTTTGGAATACAAATACAAGTTGTGAAACCGCACCCCATTGCGGTGCACCAAAAGACTGATCATCGCATTGGTTTTCCCAGAGCCGGAAGGACCAATGATCAACCCCCTTTTACATCCTATACCCAGTAAAGTGCCGTGTCGTCTGAACCTCTGTGACATGGAATTTACTGTATGATTTACTACCGGCAGCGAACATTTTTGTTTCACAAGTTTGACGTTCTTCATCGTTTTCGGACGGGGGCGAACTAGCTTCTAACCGCGCTGTGCTAAGTATATATCTACCCCTTTAAGCTTCACATCGTCAGTCGCTCTTCGACGAGCGTTTCTTTAAGATGAGTTATACTAGACGTAAAACTCGTAGTCGTCGTCGAATCGTAAGACGGAAAGGTCGCGGTTTGTTGAACACCCTTATTGACAAGTTGCCTTTCGAATTACATATACCAGGTTACAAGTTTTGCGGACCTGGCACTCGTTTAAACAAACGACTTTCTCGAGGTGATCGAGGAAGAAACCCTCTGGACGAGGCTTGCAAGCAACACGACATCGCATACTCACAATCCAGCAATCTTTCGACACGTCACGCGGCGGATAAAGTTCTTGCACAGAAAGCTTGGGAACGCGTTAAAGCAAAAGACTCTACTCTTGGAGAAAGAGCGGCAGCTCTTGCTGTTACAGGGATTATGAAAGGGAAAACCAAACTCGGCATGGGAGTCTCCCGGAAACGGAAGCGTACAGAACCCATTGCTGCTATGGAAACACCCCGGAAACGAAGACGTACACTACCTATTGCCGCGCAAAAATTTGGTACGGGGGTATCTAGAAAACGGAAGCGTACACTACCCACTGCTGGTGTGACGGTCCCCCGAAAACGAAGGCGTACATTACCTATTGCCGCACAAAAATTTGGTACGGGAGTATCTAGAAAACGGAAGCGTACACAACCCACTGTTGGTGTGAGAGTCTCCCGGAAACGAAAGCGTGCACTACCTATTGCCGGTATTGCGCAAAAATTTGGTACGGGGGTATCTAGAAAACGGAAGCGTACAAGGTGTAGTAGGCGTAAACGTATTGGAGGGGCGGTCGTTTTTAAATCGCGAAGGAAACGCCGAATTCGTTCTAGAGTAGTACCTGTTCCCAAGAGAGGAGGTATATTGCCGCTTGTACCCATACTTGCTGCATTAGGAGCATTGGGGTCTCTCGGAGGCGGTGCTGCAGCAGTCGCTAAAGCGGTTGGCGACTCAAAGGCTTCTAAAAAGGATCTCCAGGAAAAAGAGCGACATAACAAAGCTATGGAATCCATTGCTCGAGGAAAAGGGCTATATCTACGACCGTATCAGTCAAAAAACTACCGTTGAAGCTACCACGCCGAGCGTTGACGAACATCGATATTGCACAGTACGTTAAACGCTTAGAAATTCCCCATTTTAGGGGGATATTTATGCGAGATGCCCTACCTGACAAAATTCGTCAACGAGAATGTGGTGTTACTAACTTAGACGATGATGTTGGACCTGGCACACATTGGACAGCCTACGTTAAAGCTGATCGATTTGTTCTGTATTTCGATAGCATAGGTCGCTTACAACCTCCTCCCGAATTAGTAAACTACTTTCGCAGCGATGGTAGCAACAACACAATTATGTACAACTCTAATAGATATCAAAAACTCGCATCATACACATGTGGACATTTGTGTCTCAAATTCTTATATAACTTTGCAAAACCGCTTTTGTCGTCAGTTTAAGTGCCGCGCTTCATCATGTCCAGTATATTCACTCTTACGGGAAATTCATCTGTTCTTACTGCAAATTTTGACCCTCCCATTTTTTTAGACGATGGTAGCGAATACGTCTTGGGATTGTTAAGTTTCGAAACCTACTATACTATTCCAAACGTTAGACCTCCCAACAATGAATTTCATCTTGTTGGAGAACCTCCTATTATTATACCGGAAGGAGCATATGAAATTACCGACATTGCTGAATTTTTACATAACCAACTCGATTCTGATGTGGGTGTTAAACAGGTACTGCTACGCGGAAACAACAGCACCTTAAAAACCGAAATAAAGTCCACCGTTCCAATCGACTTTCAAAGCGACAATACTATCCGGGACATGTTAGGCTTTGAGAAAAAAGTTTATGCTGCAGATAGGTGGCACACAGCTGAACATGTTACGAAAATTTTGAACATCAACTCGATTCTTATTCATTGCAACATCTCCGTTGGTTCATATAAAAATGGTAAGCCCGGCCATATCATTCACCAATTCTTCCCCATAGTACCACCCGGGTACAAAATAGTGGAAACCCCTAACCCTGTCATCTATCTACCGATCAGCACGAAACAGATCACTAACTTAACTATTAAAATACTAGACCAATCGGATAATCCTGTCAGTTTTAGTAAGGAGACCGTTACGGTAACATTACATTTAAAGAAACTGTAATGGGTTTTCGATTCACCACTCCGTACCACCCCTGTATTACTTCCTATAAGAATCGTCGCCCACACCCTAGTAAGATCAGTACGGCTTCGTCCACCACGCAGCTAACTAAAGCAAACAGAGACTTCTTGCGGTCCTTAGGCTTTACAATAGTGTAATGAGTATTTTAAATATTGGAGAGCGAGTCCTCGTCGACACTTCTATCATTAGCAATCAATTGCACACACATCAACCGTATACAAACCGTTTTGACTATAACGATGAAATTCGAATTCCAATTCCCGAAGATATGTCAACTCTTCCCGGCCTGAGCTATCTATACCTAGAGGGAAAGTTGCGGAAGGAAAACGGTGAAGTTACAACGGCTAAATTCCTTAACAATGGTTTGGCTCACTTATTTAGCGAAATCCGATACGAAATCAATGGCGTCGTTGTCGACTCTGTCACCAAACCTGGTATTACGTCTACTCTTAAGGGATATGTGTCCTACAGTTCCGCTGACGTTAAAAAGCTTCAAAATGCAGGTTGGTTTGCCGGCGGCGATCCTCCCATTACCGATCAGGAAGGTAACTTTAGTGCCTGCATACCGTTGAGAATGCTGTTAGGATTCGCCGAAGATTATGGTAAAGTAATACTTAACATCCGACAAGAACTCGTATTAATTCGCAGCAATACCGATGCCGACGCCGTATTCAGTGCTACCGTAGGGGAGACGGCTAAAGTTACGATTGACAAACTATATTGGAAGGTTCCTCATATCACTCCAGGTCTTGCTCAAGAATTAGCCCTGACCAAATACATCGATAAAAATATTGACACTCAAGTCGCATTTCGCAGCTGGCAGCTTCATATCATACCCGGTGTTCATGCTGTGACTCAACATTCTCACGCTATCGCTACAAGCACAAAATTACAAACCCCCAGATATGTCATCGTAGGGTTTCAATCAGGTCGTTCGGGGCTAATCGCTAAAGACAATGCTAATTTCGATAAAATTGGTCTTACTAATTTCCGAGTTTATCTGAACACCGAACGATTCCCATACGACAATTTACATAACAATTATGCACTCAATCATTACGCAACATTATACGACATGTATTCCAAGTTTCAATCATCTTATTATAGCAAAATCGATGAGCCCTTCTTCTCCCGACATGACTTTGCAGACAAGGCGCCCATTGTTGTAATCGATTGTTCCCATCAAAAAGACTACCTTCATGCAAACGCTGTCGTTTTTCGTGTTGAATTTGAAACTTCCGCTAACGTGCCAGCCAACACAACTGCGTATTGTCTCGTTCTTCACGATCGAGTTTTTACTTACAACGCATTGTCAAAAGCAGTTAAACAACTGTAATATCGCAAAACACTTCAGTTGCACCTCGACTTTTAGCGTAACTAGACCATGCTCCCTATACCTAATACGATGAAGATCATTATCGATATTCAAGGTTTTAAGACGTCCGATAAGCACTTTACCCCAAAAGAATTGGCCTCCTACGACGGTACCTCAGTATCTCACCACATTTTTAAACCCCCTTTCGCCCTCCATTCCTTAACACCTCATTTACAACAACAAGCCCACTGGGTAATGACTAATCACCATTGCATCGACTGGAATGAGGGATTTACTCCAGCATACATGTTTCCTGCAATCTTACGACGTCTTCTGCAAGGTGTCACCGAAATATATGTGAAAGGTCGAGAAAAGGCAACTTTTCTACGCCGCTTTACTACCATCCCAATCATCGAAGTGGAAGAAAGGCCGGCCCTCACCCCATCACAACCCGCTTGTTTATATCATTCCAAACCGATTTGTTATTGCGCTTTATCTAACGTGTATCATATTTATAATCACTACATAATGGAATAAAACAATCTTTTTAATTTTTATTGTTTTTATTTGTTTACAATATATACCGTTTAACTACACGGATTAAACATCTACGTACTAGTGGAAAAGCGCTCTACATAAATTGTTCGCCTATGTTCGGCGCACAAGACGTCTCGCAGTACTTCATCCATAGTAAGTATCCTCCGATGGAACCGCAACCTATCCACAGCTTCTCGTTCCCACCGTCCTCTCCGAGCTTCTCGAAACGCATACGTCCACGTATGCAAATTGTACATCTTATTCTTCGAGTCGTCAAACTGCACGCTCTTCTTCATTTTCCTTCCTCTCTATAAAGGCTTTTACTTCACACATATGCCATTTTAGGCCAAGACTATCCATTAAATCTACAAGGAGGCCTTCATTTATGGCTCCGTCTAAAAATAGTTGACCGACAGCTGCACCGTTTTTGTACTGTTTTTCTTTTTTATACAACTCTTCGTCACTGAATCCGGAACGTCCTAACCCATATACGACTTCGTGCGACGCTTCGAAAGCTAAATCCTTTAACGAACTCACTAATCGTTCAACCGCACTAGGTACGTCTCTTGCAGCCGGTCGAGCAGCCTCTCTATAATTCATCCACATGACTACACTGCCAACTGACGACTCAGGGCTTCCACTTCGATGTCGCACTTTACCATAGAACTTGCGAACGTTAGCACTTCCACCATACACGCAGTCTTTTCAGAGTTCTCCTCCAGCTGATCCACTACAGACCATACATTTACTAAACAGTCTCCACAAAGGTTTGCTACACCCTTCACTATTTCTTTATAGAAACTCTCAAAGTGTAACGCTTTTAATTGTGCGAATCGCGCTTCCACGAGTTTCTGCAAGCGCCACAATTCTTCTACAGTTTCGCTCGCTAAACGCACCTCTGACAAGCCCACTTCCTCCAATTTGATTATTTTCCTTGTCTGGATCGCTTCAAATACAATGCTCTTCTTTCCTATTTCCAGAGCAGGCCACTCACCGTCGAGAGAATAGAAGTAGTTGGAAATCACTCCTTGATTTGCAATCAGGGCTGTCCACTCCCATTCATTTAACTGCACCCAGTCATTTTTGGCACCCCGTATTATAATACTTGGGTTAAATTGCGAACTCCAATCAAACCCTACACTCACGTACTTAGAACTTGATTTATTTAATTTGTACGTCCTACTATTCAGAAGTTCTGGACAGAACAGTGGTTGCGGCTTTCTTGCTTTATTACTCTGAACTACCTCGATAGCTTTCAACAAGGCTTCCATTTCTGCACGACTATCGGATGCTACTACCCTTGCAGACTCTTCTACGCGCTTTTATTTTCACATTTCCAAGGTTATATGTGGTAGGAGGTGACCGTAAACGCAACCTTGAAGTCATGTTTACTGCACTACCTTTTTGGACTCAACAATTATGGGAACCTTGAGTTGAAATTCCACATATAACATATTTGGCTTGACTGCCCAAAATTTTAGCATATCACCCTTTTTTAATGTCTTCCCGATCATTTCGTCTAATTTATATGACCCCAACCTGTTGATATAAATTTCGGTATTTTCGGGATAAAGTAAGACGTTTGTTATTTCAGCTTCACGGAAGGGAATAGTATATTCGATGTCACCATGCGCTAGGATGTACCATCTATCATCATTGACGGCAATGGATACTAGTTGTAAATCTCGTTCATAATATAAAGGCTCGCTTAGCTCTTCAACCACAAACACCTGCGGGTGTGACGTGGAATTCGCATGCATATGTTTACCAAATTTATCGATAGGCATTGCTCAAGCGTCGAACTGGATATGAATACTGAAAGCGTGGGCTTCTACTTATAAAATATCAATAATCATAGACGTCGGTAGGAGTGTAATAAAACACAGACCCCTTTATATACATATATTTAATTAAGCCAACAATAAGTAATATACACTACATCCCCATCTGCTAGCCGAGCGAGAAAGCGCTGGATGGGGACCTCTACATGCCGCCGCCACCACAGGAATGGGTCACCCTCGTATGTGGTGGGTAGCGTCCTCAGGAGGGTCGACTGCCATAGGCGCTCGCTTCCCAGACTCATGGAATAGTCTATTGTTACGACAGCCTGGAGTTGACGAGCTGATGGAGGTCTCGGTTCGGAGGTGATGAAGTATTCAAACTCCTTGTAAAATGTAGGAGCATCTTCAAAGAGGGCATCAACAACAATATCAGGCATGATGACTGGTAGCCGTGGTGGAAAAACGTTACGCTTTATATGTGAATCTCAAGGTAAGACCCTTGACCTTCTACGTTCCCATCCTTGACTACGCACCTATATTAAGTTGCCTGTTTTCCGTAACAGTCATCATAATCCTCCAGCACCTACCATAATCATCAAGCAGCTATGGCAACTAACTTTAAGAATGCAGAACAATTTTACCGTCATTTTCGCCGGTTTTTGGCTAGTTGCCCTCCAGCATCCTCTCAACGGTCTCTCCAGGCAGTGGTCACAATGGAGTACGCCTTGAACCTACAAGGAGAGACCCTAGCGGAGACGACCACCTTACGGACGTGGCCTGCAGTCTTCGACGGATCGTCAGCTGTGTGGTGGCAGACCAACATCTTCAAGCCAGTGGACCGGTACCTAGGCCTACTGGAGGATGGGGAAGTTACATATATAACTTATACTTGGAAATAAATATATTTAGAAATATTTCTGTGGTTTTATTTTAAAGTTTCGAGATTGTGACCTTGAATTGTAGAATATAAAGCTTTCACAAACGTGTGCGTAGTTAGTTGCCATCATGAGCTCAGAAGCTCGATATCCAGAATTTGGGAGCTACTCCAAACGGCTACGAACATTCGGCGATTGGAGTCGAGGTCAAACTCCAGAATCGCTAGCAAATGCCGGTTTCTTTTGCATCAGTGACACGATTAATTGTGTACAGTGTTTCTACTGCGGAGTTCAAATTTCTGGTTGGGAGCGCAATGACAAACCCCTATCTGAACACCTCCGTTGGTCACCCAACTGCAAAATTGCCAAGGTCTACCAGCAATTACAAACCATCGAAGACTTGACTTATCAACTTTTCGATGCGTTGCATGTTTCCCCAGGAGTAGATGTGGCTGGCAACAATGGAACGGGTGCGGCCGACAAAACAAAAGGTTGCTGTTGTCATAAGTGATGCAAAGTGCGGCGCCAAACCATTCACTAGTTGCCATCGACTTGTTGAACATGCTACCAATACAATTTTTGGTTGCTCTCGCTGCAGTTCATGATGGGATTCTCTACGTCCTTCAACCGCCGCGGTGCAGTTCAGCTTCTTTCGCCTACAATGATGGAGTGCACAACGTGACGTGGCGTAAAATGGATACCAGTTCCTTGACAACTATTTCCGTTTTTAAAATACAAGTGAACAACTTTACTGAACATAACGTTTTAACGTTCAAGATAAAATACCATTTCCCTTCATATGCGGTAGATACGAATTGGCAAACGATTTTGCTAAAAAATAAACCTGATGTCTTGAAGAAGCTGCTCTCGCCCGCGGATAATTCCTGCTGTATATCTACTATTGTTTTAAGCACTATTTTATTCGCTCTAATGTGTATGTCTGTAACGTATTTCTTAATCTGTTGGTATTATAATCATTTAGTCTAGCCACTACTGTAATTACTCTTTGTATGTGCATCTTAAATATAACTTTTTTTATTAAATTATGTGTATCTTTCACTCTACGAAGGTGCT
This sequence comes from Agriotes lineatus, assembly GCA_940337035.1. Classification (NCBI taxonomy): domain Eukaryota; kingdom Metazoa; phylum Arthropoda; class Insecta; order Coleoptera; family Elateridae; genus Agriotes; species Agriotes lineatus. The sequence goes on along the minus strand of CALNHX010005817.1, from coordinate 8,267 downwards.
CTGGATGAGTAACCAAATCTTCTATCAGACTCGATGGTCTAGAGGTAAAGATACCCTCGGCTGCAGATTGCGGATATACAGGGAGACCTAGGTTCGAATCCTAGTCGAGTCATAATTTAGACATGAAGTATCCTAGGCGTTTACTTCATGCCTAATTTTTTAAATAAATATGTTAAGCGCAGTCTGTTCTAAGCACTACTTAACTCTTTCTATGCCCTTGGCCGTAAACGCGATCTTGACCTTGAGTTTTTTTAAAGTAGCCTCAACCTCGAACGCGGGTTTGACCTTGAACGTGGCCTCGCTCCGAACGTGGCCTCGCTTCAAACATGACCTTGGGCTTGCACGTGGCCTCGCCTTGCATGTGACCTTGGGTTTGAACGTGGCCTTGGCCTTGAACTCAAGGTCAAGTGGTGGGGGGAGGTTCCAGAACCATCCACTTCCCTCTACTAATGGGGAATTTGCATAAGTATTTAAGTGTGTACTTCCTATCCCAAAAAGTCAGGCAGGCGCGTACTGCGAGTGCGCTGTGCGTAGCCGAATGCGGACATTTAAAATACGAGAATTATTTGCTCCACCGAAATAATTTTAAGCTGCCTGCAATCTGTGTTTCTTTTCAGGTTTAAGCCATTGAGGATTTTAGCATTGCGTTATAATGTGACGATGGAACGTTTAACACCACGATTCTAATAAATATTTGCCTGAAATCTGCTACAATTTCGCTGCTGTGGAAATGTTCTAAAGTTTGTCCTATTTTTAAAAATGGCACCCAAACAGACATTAAGAATTACAGACCAATTTTCATTATCTGTAATTTTAGTAAAATTTTTGAAATACTTTTGGAAAAAAACATTAATGCCATGTGAAAAATTTCATTTTTCCTCAACAACATGGTTTTATAAAAGATCGCTCAATTGTAACAAATCTTTTTGTTACTCAGCATATAGCAGAAAACATTGACAATAAAATGCAGATTGATGTTATTTATACAGACCTTACAAAGGCATTTGACAGACTTGACATTGGCATATTAATACAAAAGCTCGGTGCTTTTGGAATCTCCAATAGTCTCATTGATTTATTCAGGTCATACCTTAATAATCGAACTCAATATGTTCAGCTAAATGGGTTCAAATCTGGAAAATACCTTGCCACATCGGGAGTCCCTCAAGGATCCAACCTGGGACCACTATTATTCAATATATTTATGAATGATATTGGTGATGTAATAGACATGAACTATTTGTTATATGCTGACAACTTGAAAATATATAGTTCAATTAAAAATGTTGCAGACTGTGTGAGACTTTCATTAAATCTAGATCATGTAGTTGAATAGAGTAGAAGAAATAATTTAAAGCTAAATTGTGCTAAATGTAAGGTGATGTCTTACTCACTAAAGACAGATCCAATTATTTTTCAATACTGTATTGAACTATTCACTTGAAAGGCCTAAAACATTTATTGATCTAGGGGTTACATTTGACCCTAACCTCTCCTTTAATATTGATCTTCATAACACTATAAATTCAGCCAATCGTATGTATGGACCTATAGTTCGAATCAGCCAGGAATTTAAAAATATTGTGACCTCAAATGTCTTTATTATGCTTTTGTAAGATCACTGTTGGAATATGCCTCGTTCATCTGGAGTCCACACTATCAAGTTCACATTGACCGAATAGAAGCCATGCAGAGACGTTTCTTAAAATACCTAAGTTATAGAATTGATGGAGTGTATCCTCCCATTGGCATATCTCATGATGAGTTACTATCCAGGCATAGTTTTTCAAGTCTTGATGTAAGACAAAAATATTACTCGGTTGTTACGCTCCATAAAATTATTAATTGTAAAATTGACTGCCCTGAATTGCTTAAAAAAGTTAACCTCAATGTGCCTCGAATGGCTTCCAGATACGCTGACTCATTTTACCTACGTACACCTCGTACCAATATTTTAAAAAATTCACTTATATATGCCATGTGTAATAATTATAATAACATTAGCCATTAATTAGAAATCTATAACTATAGCTTACAGAAAGTCAAAACTTACTGTTTAGAGTAATTGCTGTTCTTATCATTATTATTTGTGTAGTAAATTTTAAATGATTTATCTCGTAAATGTATTATATATCTTAAATTGTCGGTTAGCCAAGGCGCAGGTCTTTTCGTAATTGTCTTTTGCTTTAATGGAGCATGTGCTTGAAATAGATTTAACAAACAGTTATTTAACATGTTAATTTCTCGTTTATCGACGTTAAAAAATATATTTGTTGCAAAGGCAAAAGATGCAAATCATGATGAAAATGTGCTTTGTTTAAATATTTGTAGTCTCTAAATGTTATAAATTTATTTGGTTTTACTAGCTTAGAGATGTTTAAAGTACAAAGCACTATATTATGGTCCGAAAAAGTACAATCAATAACATCCGTGCGAATAACCTTGCTAGGATCATTTATAAGTATTAAATCTAATAAATTTAAGTTCCTGGTTTGTTCATTTACAACTTGTGATATTGAATAATTTTCAATCATATGGTAAAAATAATGCGTTTGTATGACGTTAAACAAATTAATATTGAAAACACCGAGATAACAAACAATATCGTTATCAGGTATAATAAAGGACAAAGATTCATCTAGGTAATCTATAAAAGTCTTATAACTCATTTGTGGTCGCCTGTATACTGCACCTACTTTTATTTTATATGTTTTAATTGTAAAGGATACCCTCCGATGGTATCTTCGCCTTGACGTGGCGGTAGGGCTTGCGTGCTTTAAGGACCCTAGGACCTATGTCGGTGGTAGCACAGCTACTGGCAGGTATAACCATGCCGAATAGATCTTGGGAGAGAAGACAGACTAAGAGAGATACACTGGTCCTCCAAGTTGGGGGTTGGGATGGGCCTGCACCTCATCATCCGTAAAAAACTACAAATGCAAAAAACTCTAGACTAGAGCCTCGGAAATTGGATGGACACAATCTAAGACGAATTAGGCTAAGACAGCGGACAATGAATTTGGCAACGTGGAACGTTCAAGGAATTAATAATAAGATGGTCGAAGTTTTACAAGAAGTTAAAAAGTTTAAAATTGATATTCTGGCGATTACTGAAACAAAAAAGAAAGGTTGGGGTAGTGAGGAAAAGAACGGATATATACATCTCTTTAGTGGCGTACCAAAAGAGGAAAGAGCTAAAAGAGGCGTAGCATTGTTAATTAAAAATAAATATAAGAAGAACATTACCAATTTTGAAGCCATAAATGAACGTATAATCAAAGTACACATGCACATTATGGGAAGGAAATTAGCTCTTTTTGGGATATATGCTCCCAATGATGATGAGTTGGTACACACAAAAGAAACATTTTATAATGATCTTCAATCTGCCTTAGATGATGTAGGTGACAACAGAGAAAAAATATTATTGGGAGACTTCAATGCTCGCGTGGGATGTAAAGTAGGTGACAAAGTAGTAGGACGTTACGGGGAAAATCTTCGGAATGACAGTGGTGAACGGCTCATAGACCTTTGCACACATAATGACTTAAAGATAACAAATGGTTTCTTTAAACATAAATCAGTTCACATGTATACATGGACGCAACCAACTAGGAACTTAATGTCTATTATTGATTACATTATCATACAACAGAATACATCAAGCAGCATGGTGGACATAAGAGTATTTAGGGGAGCCGAATGTGGCTCAGATCACCACTTACTAAAAGCAAAATTAAGTTTTCCTTTTCAAAAACATATTTCCTCGCAACGGCAAAATCTTCTAGAAGAACAAACACAGATGGAGAAAATAGACCTACCTAGATATAACATACAAAATTTTAAAGAGGAAAGCATTACTTACCTATACCAACAAAGACTGGATCAAAAACTAAAAGAAATGAAATATGATAGAGTGGATGAGCTTCACGAACACATTAAGGAATCCATCCATCAAGCCTCATATGAAGCTTTAGGGAAAATAGAAAATAAAAAGAAACTTAGTAAAAACATATGGTGGACAGAAGAAATAGAAATAAAAGTAAAAGAAAAAAAGGAATCATATTTGAAGTGGCTTAATACTAAAGCTGTTGACGATAAACAAACATACAACAGACACCGGGCAGAGGTAAAGAGAATGGTAGCAAAAGAGAAAAAGAAAACGTGGGATAAAAAATGTCGAGACATTGAAATGCATATTGGAGGAAAACGGTGCACAGAGGCATGGAGGTTTATAGATAGCATCAAAGCAGATAAAAAGCAAAAAGCTCTGGAGTTAATAAGTGGAAAAAAATGGGAAAAATATTATAGTGACCTTCTAACAGAGAAACGAATCCATTTTAACAAAAACGACGAAATAGCACCTATCAGAGTTGAAGGTGACCCCATAGATATAACACCTGACGCAGTTGCAAAAGCAATAAAGACCATGAAAACAGGTAAAGCAAGTGGCCCAGGAGCAATTACTACAGAAATGCTAAAATATGGCACAGAGAAACTATGGAGAATGATATCCCAACTATTCAGCATGTGTATCAATACAGGAGTGATACCTACCGAGTGGAAATTAGGTTATTTATCTTCCATATATAAAAAAGGAGATCCTCGTAAATGTGAAAACTATAGGGGCATAACTGTAACACCAACATTTAGCCGATTATATGGAAGAGTATTGCGAGAACTTGTCGAAGGAGAATACAAAAATCACGAATCCGAACAACAAAGTGGATTCCGTGCGGGGCGCTCCTGTATGGACAATATATTCTGCTTGAAACAAATAATTGAAAAGAAAATAAACACGGGAAGAAGCGTGCATTTGTTATTTATTGACTTATCAAAGGCCTATGATAGCATTCCAATTTCAAAATTATGGCAGGCATTAGAGGAAACGAGTATCAACATTGTTATTATCAAAGCCATCAAAGAATTATATAAAGATACAAAGATACAAGTAAAAATTGGAAATACCATATCTGAGGGATTCATTGCAACAAAAGGCCTCAAACAAGGTTGCTGTCTGGCACCCACTCTTTTCAATATATATGTAGAGTATGCCTTAAAAAACTGGAAGAAAAAGTGCGCCGGAATGGGATTACCAGTAGAAAATACAAACATCTATACTCTACAATTTGCAGACGATCAGGTCCTTCTTGCTCAAGACAAGGATGACCTGGAATACATGACTAGAAAAATAAAAGAAGAGTATGAAAAAGCCGGTCTTTCAATAAATATAAGTAAAACAAAGTACTTGTGTGTAGGAGAAGAATCTGATGATTTAGATTTAGGAAATGGTGATAAGATATGCGTATGTGATAGCTACAAATATTTAGGAATTAATATAGAAAAAGATGGAAGAGATGGAAAAGAGATTCGAGAGAGGATAAGGCAAGGGCGCAAGGCAATTAAACGGCTAAATTCGATATGGTGGCACAAGGAAATATCCAAGGAACTAAAATATAGTATATACAGAGCAGTAGTACAGAGCATCACTCTATACGGTGCAGAAGCTTGGAGATGGAATGAAGTAGACAAGAAAAGAATAGCTGCTTTAGAAATGGACGCCCTGAGAAGATCATGCAGAATATCAAGGCTAGAAAGGATCCCCAACACTAGAATTAAAGCACTGATCGGCCTGCAACATACAATAGTTGAAGAAGTTGAAAAAAGACAATTAATTTGGTACGGACACGTTAAACGAATGGGAGAACATCGATTACCCAGAGCAGCATTCGAATGGATGCCCCCAGAAAAAAGAAAAAGGGGAAGGCCCAGAACAACGTGGAGCACAAATATTAGAAAGGCAATGAGCGAACGAAATCTTCAAGATGAGCATTGCCAAGACAGAAGTAGGTGGAGGAGAAGTCTAGAGATCGGACAGCGTCGTCAAACGCTTTAAAACCGATATATATATATAATTGTAAAGGATATCTACAACTGTTCAATTGAATTATTTACATCACAGACTGTAAAATTTATACAACTTTTAATATAAATAGCCACTCCTCCTCTAGTATTCCGATCTTTTCTGGTGGTCAAAGTGGTTGCCTAACCGATCGACGTTTTAAGGCGCAGAGGGTCGCAGCTCCGTTTGGCTGATGAAACATTTTTATTTAATACGCGTTCTCTTTGAAAAACGGTCTTTTTTGTGATTTCTCGAAAACCGGAAGTGTCACGTGACTGAAATTCGGTTCCTGAGCTGACATGACCATTCCAAACATATAACTTTTTTCTCTATCTCTTACGGTTTGGCTGCTGAAACAGCGTCCCGGACTGACAGACGGACGGACAAGTCTATTAGATAAAGGATCATTTGCAGTTAAATAATTAGAATCAACAGTATTAGATAACCATGTTTCTGATCAAGTGAAAATTGTAAAGTCATATTCATTAATTATATGTCTAATATTATCTATTTTTGGCAGCAGAAAGCGTACATTCAAATAAGATACTTTAAAGAAGTCATTACTTTCATTCATAATTATGAGAAAACAAATATATACAAAAAATGTGCAAAATGTAACAACAAATTTAAAAAAGGTATATACAGAAAGAGCCTCGAGTTCAAACGTCGATATGTGGTGTTGTATTATGAACCATTTAATAAAGAAGAAATATCACTGCTTTGTAGAGATTCGTAAGGGCAGAAAAACAATTAATAAACACAATTAAGAACTTCCAATATATTCGACGTAACTGTGATACATCGGACGTCAGTTCTATACTAAAGCCAAATATTGAATGCCCTTATAAATTCGCAGAGCGTTGAAAGATGTTCAGTTATAAATTATGATAGCAGCAACATCAATTTTATGTTATTTGGAAACAAAGTATGGTATAGTCAAGCTTTATTTTCAGGGAGTATTTTTATTACCTATTAGAAATATCATAGAAATATCCTTGAACACAAAATATCCACATTAATTTGTTTATTCAGTATATACAAAGGAATAAAGGTATAAACATTAATACATAAATATGCACATAGGTATTATTTTTATTGAAAAAACTGGGTAAGAATTACTTTCATTTAGCTAAATTAAATGAAGTATTAACATAATAAATTGCAAATAGTAATACATATACCTTTAATTAATATCGTAAAGCACAAATAATTCTACATTTATACTATCAATGACTTCAGAGCATTCTTAAAAGCAAATAAGAAATTAGTTAGCAGTCAAGCAAAATCATTATTTTTTTTTTTTAATAATATATTTGATGTCTTTTTTCAGTACTATTTCTTTAGAGGGTTGATATTCATAACAGCAACCATATTTTTATATCTTAGAAATTTAGTGTTTTTAGCGACAGTTTATTTCTAATTTTAGTTTTTATTAAATTTGTCTTAGGAACACGCTCTCATATGTCGTAGGGATAAAACATCCAGTACATTTAAATATTGGCCCCATGTTTGACACTTTTAACATGTTTTTTCAAAATGGAAATAGCCATAGTTATTTCTTTGTTGTTACATGCAGGACATACCATTTTTTTTTCTTATCGGCAGAATATTTTAACCAATTTTACCATTTTTTTTCTTATCGGCAGAAGATTTTAACCAATTTTTGAATTCTAGAATACGTTACACTTTAGGCGATATTTTTGAACAATTTGTTTATGCTCTTGTTGTCGGTTGCCTGAACTGCTTTTTTTTCGGTATGGTATCCTGATTCAACTACAATCAACCTCAATTTTTACACTCATTTACTGTACACCACACTGTATATTAATATAACAAACAAATCAAACTATAAAGAACACAATATTCCGCTTAACCATGAACGACGTCCTACGTACAGTGGTACTTACTATGAGCTGAATTTAGAATAAACTAAACCCGATACAGCAACACCCAAGGCACAGAACTAAACATCCTGCATCCAGCATTCAGTAATAAAAACGATAACGAAAAGACTGCAAGCGATTTCATATTTCGAACCGTCATGAAATAATATGCACCCGCTTACTCCTGTTACGTCAGCGCCTTCGCCGTCGTGTCTCCTATAGATTCAGCCACGCTGCTTTTCCGATTGCCCTCAATCGGCCCTGGGAAAACACCAAGCCATAATTAGTTACACACATTAATAAAAGTCCGGAAAACTGCACAGCTCCAACACAATATACATGTGTGTGGCGTATGTTGGTTTTCCAATGTATGTGTGTGTTGCTTCTGGCAACATATTACTGTACATGTATTGTTTTCACCGTACATGTGTTCGACGCCGTACACAACCAACTTACTGATTTCCTTTCAAATTATCCATACA
>CALNHX010005816.1:0-100360 GCA_940337035.1 Agriotes lineatus | reverse complement strand
ATCTGGGACGTCTGGGACGTTAGGGACATATGGTACATCTGGGACGTCTGGGTCGTTAGGGACATAAGGGACATCTGGGACGTCTGGGACGTTAAGGACATATGGGACATCTGGGACGTCTAGGACGTTAAGGACATATAGGACATCTAAGACGTCTGGGACGTTAGGGACATATGGGGCATTTAGGACGTCTGGGACGTCTCGGACGTTAGGGACATATGGACATCTAGGACGCCTGGGACGTCTGTGACGTAAGGGACATATAGACATCTAGGACGTCTGGGACGTCTGGGATGTTAAGGACATATGAGGCATCTATGACTTCTGGGACGTGAGTAACATATGGGACAACTAGGACCTCTAAGACGTTAGGGACATATGGGTCATCTAGAACGTCTGGGAAGTTAGGGACATATGGGGAATTTAGGACGTCTGGGACGTCTCGGTCGTTAGAGACATATGGACATCTAGGACGTCTGGGACGTCTGTGACGTAAGGGACATATAGGCATCTAGGACGTCTGGGACGTCTGGGACGTTAGAAACATATGGACATCTAAGACGTTTGGCACATTTGGGACATATGGGACATCTAGGACGTCTGGGACGTTAGGGACATATTAGAAATCTAGGCCGTCTGGGACGTTAAGAACATGTGGGACATCTAGGACGTCTGGGACGTAGAGACATATGGGACATCTGAAACGTGTGGGACGTTAGGGACATATCGGATATCTGGAACGTCTGGGACGTTAAGGACATACGGGACAACTAGGACGTCTGGGTCGTTAGTGGCATATGGGACATCTAGGACGTCTGGGACGTTAGGGACAAATGGGACATCTGGGGCGTCTGGGGCGTTAGGGACATATAGGACATCAAGGACGGTTGGGACATTAGGGACATATGGAACATTTAGGACCTCTGGGACGTTAGAGACATATGGGACATCTAGGGCGTCTGGGACGTTAGAGACATATAGGACATCAAGGACGGTTGGGACATTAGGGACATATGAGACATCTGGGACGTCTGGGACGTTAGGGACGTATAGGACATCATGGACGTCTGGGACGTTGGGGACATATGGGACTTTGAAGACGTATGGGACGTTAGGAATATATAGGACATCTAGGACGTCTGGTACGTTAGGGACATATAAGACATACGGGACATCTGAGACGTCTGGGACGTTAGGGACGTATAGAACATCTGGGACGTCTAAGACGTTAGAGACATATGGGACATTAAGGACGTATGGGACGTTAGGACGTATAAGGCATCTGGGACGTCTGGGACATTAGGGACATATGGGACATCTGGGACGTCTGGAACGTTAGGGACGTATAGGAAATCTGGGACGTCTGGGACGTTAGGGACATATGGGACATTGAGGACGTATGGGACGGTAGGGACATACAGGACATCCAGGACGTCTGGGACGTTAGGGACATATTTGACATCTGGGACGTCTGGGACGTTAGGGACATATGGGGACATCCGAGACGTCTGAGACGTTAGGGACATATAAGACGTCTAAGACGTCTGGGACGTTAGGGACATATGGGACAGCTGGGACTTCTGGAATGTTAGGAAAATAAGGGACATCCGGGACGTCTGAGACGTTAGGGACATATAAGACGTCTAGGACGTCTGAGACGTCAAGGACGTTAGCGACATATGGGACATCTAGGACGTCTGGGACGTAAGGGACATGTGGGACTTCTAGGACGTCTGGGATATTAGGGACATATGGGACATCTAGAACGTGGGGGACGTTAGGGACATATGAAGCTTCTTGGACGTCTGGGACGTTAGGAACGTATGGGACATCAGGGAAGTCTGAAACGTCTGGGACGTTAGGGACATATGGAACATCGAGGACGCTTGGGACGTTAGGAACATAAAGGGACATTTACAACGTCTGGGACGTCTGGGACGTTACTGACATATAGGAAATCTATTCCTCTGAGACGTTAAGGACGTGTGGGACATTTAGGCCGTCTGGGACGTTAAGAACAAATGGGACATCTGGGACGTCTGGGACGTGTGGTGCGTTAGGGACATATAAGACATCTAGGAGGTCCAAAAGTCTGGGACGTTAGGGACATATGGGACATCTAGGAATGCTGGGACGTTAAGGACATATGAAACATCTAGGACGTCTGGGACGTTAGGGATGTATAGGACATCTAAGACGTCTGGGATGTTAAGGACATATGGGACATCTAGGACGTCTGGGACGTGTGAGACGTTAGGGACGTATGGGACATCTAGGACATCTGGGACGTCTGGGACGTTAGGGACATATGGGACATTTGAATCGTCTGGGACGTTAGGGACATATGAGACATCTGGGACGTCTGGGACGTTAGGGACATATGGGACATCTGGGACGGCTGGACGTCTAAGACGTTAATGACATATGGGACATCTAAGACGTCTGGGACGTTAGGGACATATGGGACATCTGGGACGTCTGGGACGTTATGGACATATGGGACATCTAGGACGTCTGGGACGTCTGGGACGTTAGGGACATGTGGGACATCTGGGACGTCTGGGACGTTAGGGACATATGGGACATCTAGGACGTCTGGGACGTTAGGGACATATAAGACATCTAGGACGTCTGGGACGTCTGAGACGTTAGGGACACATAGGACATATAGGGGATTTTCGACGTCTAAAACGTTGCTGACATATGGAACATCTGGGACGTCTAGGACGTTAAGGACATACAGGACATCTAAGACGTCTGGGACGTTAAGGACATGTGGGACATATAGGACGTCTGGGACGTCTGGGATGTTAGGGACATATGGGGCATCTATGACTTCTGGGACGTGAGTAACATATGGGACATCTAGGACATCTGAGACGTTAGGGACATATGGGTCATCTAGAACGTCTGGGAAGTTAGGGACATATGAGGCATTTAGGACGTCTGGGACGTCTCGGACGTTAGGGACATATGGACATCTAGGACGTCTGGGACGTCTGTGACGTAAGGGACATATAGACATCTAGGACGTCTGGGACGTCTGGGACGTTAGAAACATATGGGTCATCTAAGACGTTTGGCACATTAGGGACATATGGGACATCTAGGACGTCTGGGACGTCTGGGAAGTTAGGGACGTATGAAACATCTAGAACGTCTGGTACGTCTTGGACGTTAAGGACATATGGGACATCTGGGACGTCTGGGACGTTAGGGACATATAGCGCATCTAAGACGTCTGGGATGTTAACTACATATAGGACATTTGGAACGTCTGGGACATTAGGAACATATGGGACATCTAAGACGTCTGGGACGTTTGGGTCATATGAAGCATCTAGGACGTTTTGGATGTTAGGGACAAATGGGACATCTGGGACTTCTTGGACGTTAGGAGCTTATAAGACATCAAGAAGTCAGGCCTTTAGGGACGTATGGGGCATCTGGGACGTCTTGGACGATAAGGACATTTGGGACATCTAGAAAGTTAAGGACATATGGGACGTCTGGACGTCTGGGACGTCTGGGACGTTAGGTACACTTGGGGACATCTGGGACATCTGGGACGTTAGGGACATATGGGACATCTAGGACGTCTGAAACGTCTGGGACGTTAGGGACATATAGCACATCTAAGACGTCTGGGACGTTAGGGACATATGGGACTTCTAGGTCGTCTGGGACGTTAGGGATATATGGGACATCTAGGACGTCTGGGACGTTAAGGACGTTAGGAACATATGGGACATCTAGGACGTCCTGAGACGTTAGGGACATATGGGACTTTTAGGACGTCTGGGACGTTAGGGACATATGGGGCATCTAGGACGTTTGGGACGTTAGGGACATATGGGACTTCTAGGGCGTCTGGGACGTTAGGGTCATATGGGAAATCTAGGTCGTCTGGGACGTTAAAGATATGTGGGACATCTAGAACGTCTGGGACGTTGGAGACATATGGGACATCTGGGACGTGTGGGACGTTACGACATATGGGACATCTGGGACGTCTGGGACGTTAGGGACGTTAGGGACATATGGGGTATATAGAACGTTTGGGACGTTAGGGACATAAGGGACATCTAGGACGTCTGGGACGTCTGGGACATTAGGGACATATGGGAAATCTTGGACATCTGGGACGTTAGCGACGTTAGGGACATATGGAACATCTGTGACGTGTGGGACGTTAGGGACATATGGGACATCTGGGACGTCTGGGACGTTTGGGACATACGGGACATCTAGGACGTCTGGTACGTTTGAGACATATGGGACATCTAGGACGTCTGGGACGTCTGGTACGTTAGGGCATATGGGAAATCTAGGCCGTCTGGGACGTTAAAGACATGTGGGACATCTAGGACGTCTGGGACGTTGGAGACATATGGGACATCTGAGACGTGTGAGACGGTAGGGACGTTAGGGATATATGAGACATCTAGGACGTTTGGGACGTTACGGACATATGGGACATCTAGGACGTCTGGGACGTTAGGGACATATTTAAGTATTGTGAACACCTATAAACATAGCTAACTGTGTATAATAGCCTAACTGCAACCGAACGCTAAAAGTGCTGCTTAAATAAATAATAAGTACACCAAAAGCATCTCGCAACGTCACATATTGCATTCAAACTGGTTGAAAACCTCATATAAGCACTTACGAAGGCTTCTAGGCCCGCTTAGGTGTGGTTCAACTTAATCCATCGAAACAAAATTCAAACAATCTGTATTCAAATAATTCGTTATTTTGTTTAAGTTAAAAAGCAATTTAAGGTTCTGGACACCTATAAACTTAGCTAGCTGTGTATGATAGCCTAACTGCAACCGAAACGATATAAGTGCTTCTTAAATAAATAATTAGAGCACCGAAAACATCTCGTAGTGTCACATATTGCAGGCAAACTGGATGAAAACCTCATATTAGCACTTACGGAGGCTTCTAGGCACGCTTAGGTGTGTTTCAACTTAATCCAATCGAAACAAAAATTCAAACATTCTGTATTCAAATAATTCGTTATTTTGTTTATGTTAGAGAGCAATTTAATGGTTTTGAACACCTATAAACATAGCTAGCTGTGTATAATAACTTAACTGCAACCGAAACGCCAAAATTGCTGCTTAAATAAATAATAAGTACACCGAAAGCATCTCGCAGTGTCACTTATTACATTCAAACTGGATGGAAACCTCATATTAGCACTTACGAAAGCTTCTAGACACGCTTAGATGTGTTTCAATATGAACCCAATCGAAAGAAAAATACAACAATCTGTATTCAAATAAGTCGTAATTTTGTTTATGTTAGAGAGCAATTTCAGAGCTTTAAACGTCTATAAACATGGCTAGCTGTGTAGCTTCTAGGCACGCTTAGGTGTGTTTCAATATGAATCCAATCGAAACAAAATTTCAAACGTTCTGTATTCAAATGATTCGTTATTTTGTTTTTGTTTGAGATCAATTTAAGGGTTCTGAACACCTATAACCTTAGCTAGCTGTGTGTAATAGCCTAACTGCAACCAAAACGCTAAAAGTGCTGCTCAAATAAATAATTAGTACACCGAAAGCATCTCGCAGTGTTACATATTGCGTTCAAACTGGATGAAAACCTTGTATTAGTACTTACGAAGGCTTATAGGCACGCTTAGGTGTGAATCAATATGAAATCAATCAAAACAAAAATTCAAACATTCTGTTTTCAAATAATTCGTTATTTTGTTTATGTTAGAGAGCAATTTAAGTGTTGTGAACACCTATAAACATAGCTAACTGTGTATAATAGCCTAACTGCAACCGAAACGCTAAAAGTGCTGCTTAAATAAATAATTAGAAAACCGAAAGCATCTCGCCAGTGTCACATATTGCATCCAAACTGGTTGAAACCTCATATAAGCACTTACAAAGGCTTCTAGGCACGCTTAGGTGTGATTCAATATGAATCAATCGAAAGAAAAATTCAAACATTCTGTATTCTAATCATTCGTTATTTTGGTTAAGTTAGAGAGCAATTTAAGGGTTCTGAACGACTATAAACTTAGCTAGCAGTGTATAATAGCTTAACTGCAACCGAAACGCTAAAACTGCTGCTTAAATAAATAATTAGTACACCGAAAGAATCGCGCAGTGTCAGATATTGCTTTCAAACTGGATGAAAACCTCATATTAGCACTTACAAAGGCTTCTAGGCACGCTTAGGTGTGATTCAATATGAATCCAATCGAAAGAGAAATTCAAACATTCTGTATACAAATAATTTGTTATTTTGTTTAAGTTAGAGAACAATTTAAGGGATCTGAACACCTATAAACCTAACTAGCTGTGTATAATAGCCTAACTGCAACCGAAACGCTAAAACTGCTGCTTAAATAAATAATTAGTACACCGAAAAAATCGCGCAGTGTCACATATTGCTTTCAAACTGGATGAAAACTTCATATTAGCACTCACAAAGGCTTCTAGGCTCGCTTAGGTGTGATTCAATATGAATCCAATCGATAGAAAAATTCAAACATTCTGTATACAAATAATTCGTTATTTTGTTTAAGTTGGATAACAATTTAAGGGATCTGAACACCTATAAACTTAATAGCTGTGTATAATAGCCTAACTGCAACCGAAACGCTAAAACTGCTGCTTAAATAAATAATTAGTGCACTGAAAGAATCGCCCAGTGTCACATATTGCATTCGAACAGGTTGAAAACCTCGCATTAACACTTATGAAAGCTTCTGGGCACGCTAGGTGTGCTTCAATAAAAATCAATCGAAAACAAAAATTCAAACATTTTGTATTCAATGATTTGTTATTTTGTTTATGTTATAGGGCAATTTAAGGGTTCTGAACACCTATCAACTTAGCTAGCTGTGTATAATAGCCTAACTGCAACCGAAACGCTAAAAGTGCTGCTTAAATAAATAATTAGTACACCGAAAGCATCTCGCAGAGTCACATGTTGCGTTCAAACTGGATGAAAACCTTATATTAGCGCTTACGAAGGCTTCTATGCGCGCTTAGGTGTGATTCAATATGAATCCAATCGAAAGAAAAATTTAAACATTCTGTATTCAAATAATTCGTTATTTTGTTTAAGTTAGAGAGCAATTAAGGGATCTGAACACCTATAAACTTAACTAGCTGTGTATAATAGCCTAACTGCAACCGAAACGCTAAAAGTGCTGCTTAAATGAATAATAAGTACACCAAAAGCACCTCGCAAAGTCACATATTGCATTCAAACAAGTTGAACACCTCATATGAGCACTTACGAAGGCTTCTAGGCACGCTTAGGTGTGATTCAATATGAATCCAATTGAAACAAAAATTTAAACATTCTGTATTCAAATGATTCGTTATTTTGTTTATGTTAGAGGCAATTTAAGGGTACTGAACACCTATCAACTTAGCTAGCTGTGTATAATAGCCTAACTGCAACCGAAACGCTAAAAGTGCTGCTTAAATAAATAATTAGTACACCGAAAGCATCTCGCAGAGTCACATGTTGCGTTCAAACTGGATGAAAACCTTATATTAGCGCTTACGAAGGCTTCTATGCGCGCTTAGGTGTGATTCAATATGAATCCAATCGAAAGAAAAATTTAAACATTCTGTATTCAAATAATTCGTTATTTTGTTTAAGTTAGAGAGCAATTTAAGGGATCTGAACACCTATAAACTTAACTAGCTGTGTATAATAGCCTAACTGCAACCGAAACGCCTAAAAGTGCTGCTTAAATGAATAATAAGTACACCAAAAGCATCTCGCAACGTTACATATTGCATTCAAACAGGTTGAAAACCTCATATTAGCACTTACGAAGGCTTCTAGGCACGCTTAGGTGTGTTTCAATTTGAATCCAATCGACACAAAAATTTAAACATTCTGTATTCAAATGATTCGTTATTTTGTTTATGTTAGAGGGCAATTTAAGAGTACTGAACACCTATAAACTTAGCTAGCTGTGTATAATAGCCTAACTGCAACCGAAACGCTAAAAGTAATGCTTAAATAAATAATTAGTACACCGAAAGCATCTCGCAGATTCACATGTTGCGTTCAAACTGGATGAAAACCTTATATTAGCGCTTACGAAGGCTTCTATGCACGCTTAGGTGTGATTCATATGAATCCAATCGAAAGAAAAATTCAAACATTCCATATTCAAATAATTCGTTATTTTATTTAAGTTAGAGAGCAATTTAAGGGTTCTGAACGACTATAAACTTAGCTAGCAGTGTATAATAGCCTAACTGCAACCGAAACGCTAAACTGCAGCTCCAATAAATAATTAGTACACCGAAGGCATCGCGCAGTGTCACATATTGCATTCAAACTGGATGAAGACCTCATATTAGCACTTACAAATGCTTCTAGGCACGCTTAGATGTGATTCAATATGAATCCAATCGAAAGAAAAATTCAAACATTCTGTATTCAAATAATTCGTTATTTTGTTTAAGTTAGAGAGCAATTTAAAGGTTTTGAACGACTATAAACTTAGATAGCAGTGTATAATAGCCTAACTGCAACCGAAACGCTAAAAGTGCTGCTTAAATAAATAATAAGTACACCAAAAGCATTTCGCATAGTCACATATTGCATTCAAACTGGTTGAAAACCTCATATTAGCACTTACGAAAGCTTCTAGGCACGCTTAGGTGTGATTCAATATGAATCCAATCGAAAGAAAATTCAAACATTCTGTATTCAAATAATTCGTTATTTTGTTTAAGTTGGAGAGGCAATTTAAGGATTCTGAACACCTATAAATTAGCTAGCTGTGTATATAGACTAACTGCAACCGAAAAAACACAAAGTGCTGCGTAAATGGATAATAGGTACACCAAAAGCATCACGCAACGTCACATATTGCAATCAAACAGGTTGCAAGGTTCATATTAGCACTTACGAAGGTTTTTAGGCACGCTTAGGTGTGATTCAATATGAATCCAATCGAAAGAAAAATTTCAACATTCTGTATTCAAATAATTCGTTATTTTGTTTAAGTAGAGAGCAATTTATAGGTTCTGAACGACTATAAACTTAGCTAGCTGTGTATAATAGCCTAACTGCAACCGAAACGTTAAAGTGATGCTTAAAAGAATAATAAGTTCATCAAAAGCATCTCGCAACGTTACATATTGCATTCAAACAGGTTTAAAACCTCATATTAACACTTACGAAGGCTTCTAGGCACGCTTAGGTGTGATTCAATATGAATCCAATCGAAAGAAAAATTCAAACATTCTGTATTTCAAACAATTCGTTATTTTGTTTAAGTTAGAAAGCGATTTAAAGGTGCTGAACGACCTATAAACTTAGCTAGCAGTGTATAATAGCCTAACTGCAACCGAAACGCTAAAAGTAATGCTTAAAAGAATAATAAGTACATCAAAAGCATCTCGCAACGTCACATATTGCATTCAAACAGGTTGAAAACCTCATATTAGCACTTACCAAGGCTTCTAGACACGCTTAGGTGAGATTCAATATGAATCCAATCGAAAGAAAAATTCAAACATTCTGTATTCAAATAATTCGTTATTTTGTTTAAGTTAGAGAGCAATTTAAGCTATCTGAACACATATTAAACTTAACTAGCTGTGTATAATAGCCTAACTGCAACCGAAACGCTAAAAGTGCTGCTTAAATGAATAATAAGTACACCAAAAGCATCTCGCATAGTCACATATTGCATTCAAACAGGTTGAAAACCTCATATTAGCACTTACGAAAGCTTTTAGGCACGCTTAGGTGTGATTCAATATGAATCCAATAGAAACAAAAATTCAAACATTCTGTATTTAAGTGATTCGTTATTTTGTTTATGTTAGAAGGCATTTAAGGGTTCTGACACCTATAACCTTAACTAGCAGTGTATAATAGCCTAACTGCAACCGAAACGCTAAAGTGATGCTTAAAATAATAATAAGTACATCAAAAGCATCTCGCAACGTCACATATTGCATTCAAACAGGTTGAAAACCTCATATTAGGACTTACGAAGGCTTCTAGGCACGCTTAGGTGTGATTCAATATGAATCCAATCGAAAGAAAAATTCAAACATTCTGTATTCAAACAATTCGTTATGTTGTTTAAGTTAGAGAGCAATTTATAGGTTCTGAACGACTATAAACTTAGCTAGCTGTGTATAATAGCCTAACTGCAACCGAAACGCTAAAAGTGCTGCTTAAATAAATAATAAGTACACCAAAAGCATCTCGCATAGTCACATATCGCATTCAAACTGGTTGAAAACCTCATATTAGCACTTACGAAAGCTTCTAGGCACGCTTAGGTGTGATTCAATATGAATCCAATCGAAAGAAAAATTCAAACATTCTGTATTCAAATAATTCGTTATTTTGTTTTAGTTAGAGAGCCAATTTAAGGGATCAAAACACCTATAAACTTAACTAGCTGTGTATAATAACCTAACTGCAACCGAAACGCTAAAAGTGTTGCTTAAATGAATAATAAGTACACCAAAAGCATCTCGCAACGTCACATATTGCATTCAAACAGGTTGAAAACCTCATATTAGCACTTACGAAGGCTTCTAGGCACGCTTAGGTGTGATTCAATATGACTCCAATCGAAACAAAAATTCAAACGTTCTGTATTCAAATGATTCGTTATTTTGTTTATATTAGAGGGCAATTTAAGGGTTCTGCACACCTATAAACTTAGCTAGCTGTGTATAATAGCCTAACTGCAACCGAAACGCTAAAGTGCTGCTTAAATGAATAATAAGTACACCAAAAGAATCTCGCAACGTCACATATTGCATTCGAACAGGTTGAAAACCTCATATTAGCACTTACGAAGCTTCTAGGCACGCTTAGGTGCGATTCAATATGAATCCAATCGAAACAAAAATTCAAACATTCTGTATTCAAATGATTCGTTATTTTGTTTATGTTAGAGGGCAATTTAGGGGTTCTGAACACCTATAAACTTAGCTAGCAGTGTATAATAGCCTAACTGCAACCGAAACGCTAAAGTGATGCTTAAAAGAATAATAAGTACATCAAAAGCATCTCGCAACGTCACATATTGCATTCAAACAGGTGGAAAACCTCATATTAGCACTTACCAAGGCTTCTAGGCACGTTTAGGTGTGATTCAATACGAATCTAATCGAAAGAAAAATTCAAACATTCTGTATTCAAACAATTCGTTATTTTGTTTAAGTTAGAGAGCAATTTAAAGGTTCTGAACGACTATAAACTTAGCTAGCAGTGTATAATACCCTAACTGCAACCGAAACGCTAAAAGTGATGCTTAAAAGAATAATAAGTACATCAAAAGCATCTCGCAACGCCACATATTGCATTCAAACAGGTTGAAAACTTCATATTAGCACTTACGAAGGCTTCTAGGCACGCTTAGGTGTGATTCAATATGAATCCAATCAAAAGAAAAATTTAACATTCTGTATTCAAACAATTCGTTATTTTGTTTAAGTTAGAGAGCAATTTAAAGGTTCTGATCGACTATAAACTTAGCTAGCAGTGTATAATAGAATAACTGCAAGCGAAACGCTAAAAGTGCTACTTAAATACAAAATAAGTACACCAAAAGCATCTCGCATAGTCACATATTGCATTCAAACTGTTGAAAACTTCATATTAGCACTTACGAAAGCTTCTAGGCACGCTTAGGTGTGATTCAATATGATCCAATCGAAAGAAAAATTCAAACATTCTGTTCATATAATTCGTTATTTTGTTTAAGTTAGAGAGCAATTTAAGGGATCTGAACACCTATAAACTTAACTAGCTGTGTATAATAGCCTAACTGCAAACCGAAACGCTAAAAGTGCTGCTTAAATGAATAATAAGTACACCAAAAGCATCTCGCATAGTCACATATTGCATTCAAACAGGTTGAAAACCTCATATTAGCACTTACGAAAGCTTCTAGGCACGATAGGTGTGATTCAATATGAGTCCAATCGAAACAAAAATTCAAACATTCTGTATTCAAATGATTCGTTATTTTGTTTATGTTAGAAGGCAATTTAAGGTTCTGAACACCTATAAACTTAACTAGCAGTGTATAATAGCCTAACTGCAACCGAAACGCTAAAAGTGATGCTTAAAAGAATAATAAGTACACCAAAAGCATCTCGCAACGTCACATATTGCATTCAAACAGGTTGAAAACCTCATATTAGCACTTACGAAGGCTTCTAGGCACGCTTAGGTGTGATTCAATATGAATCCAATCGAAAGAAAAATTCAAACATTCTGTATTCAAACAATTCGTTGTTTTGTTTAAGTTAGAGAGCAATTTAAAGGTTCCGAACGACTATAAACTTAGCTAGCAGTGTATAATAGCCTACCGGCAAACAAAACGCTAAAAGTGCTGCTTAAATAAATATTAAGTACACCAAAAGCATCTCGCATAGTCACATATTGCATTCAAACTGGTTGAAAACCTCATATTAGCACTTACGAAAGCTTCTAGGCACGATTAGGTGTGATTCAATATGAATCCAATCGAAAGAAAAATTCAAAACATTCTGTATTCAAATAATTCGTTATTTTGTTTAAGTTGGAGAGCAATTTAAGGGTTCTGAACACATATAAATTAGCTAGCTGTGGTATAATAGACTAACTGCAACCGAAACACTCAAAGTGCTGCGTAAATGGATAATAGGTACACCAAAAGCATCACGCAACGTCACATATTGCATTCAAACAGGTTGAAAGCTTCATATTAGCACTTACGAAGGTTTCTAGGCACGCTTAGGTGTGATTCAATATGAATCCAATCGAAAGAAAAATTTCAACATTCTGTATTCAAATAATTCGTTATTTTGTTTAAGTTAGAGAGCAATTTATAGGTTCTGAACGACTATAAACCTAGCTAGCTGTGTATAATAGCCTAACTGCAACCGAAACGTTAAAGTGATGCTTAAAAGAATAATAAGTACATCAAAAGCATCTCGCAACGTTACATATTGCATTCAAACAGGTTTAAAACCTCATATTAACACTTACGAAGGCTTCTAGGCACGCTTAGGTGTGATTCAATATGAATCCAATCGAAAGAAAAATTCAAACATTCTGTATTCAAATGATTCGTTATTTTGTTTATATTAGAGGGCAATTTAAGGGTTCTGCACACCTATAAACTTAGCTAGCTGTGTATAATAGCCTAACTGCAACCGAAACGCTAAAAGTGCTGCTTAAATGAATAATAAGTACACCAAAAGAATCTCGCAACGTCACATATTGCATTCGAACAGGTTGAAAACCTCATATTAGCACTTACGAAGGCTTCTAGGCACGCTTAGGTGTGATTCAATATGAATCCAATCGAATGAAAAATTCAAACATTCTGTATTCAAATAATTCGTTATTTTGTTTAAGTTAGAGAGCAATTTAAGGGATCTGAACACCTATAAACCTAACTAGCTGTGTATAATAGCCTAACTGCAACCGAAACGCTAAAAGTGCTGCTTAAATGAATAATAAGTACACCAAAAGCATCTCGCAACGTCACATATTGCATTCAAACAGGTTGAAAACCTCATATTAGCACTTACAAAAGCTTCTAGGCACGCTTAGGTGTGATTCAATATGAATCCAATCGAAAGAAAAATTCAAACATTCTGTATTCAAATAACTCGTTATTTTGTTTAAGTTAGAGAGCGATTTAAAGGTTCTGAACGACTATAAACTTAGCTAGCAGTGTATAATAGCCTAACTGCAACCGAAACGCTAAAAGTAATGCTTAAAAGAATAATAAGTACATCAAAAGCATCTCGCAACGTCACATATTGCATTCAAACAGGTTGAAAACCTCATATTAGCACTTACAAAAGCTTCTAGGCACGCTTAGGTGTGATTCAATATGAATCCAATCGAAAGAAAAATTCAAACATTCTGTATTCAAATAACTCGTTATTTTGTTTAAGTTAGAGAGCAATTTAAGGGATCTGAACACCTATAAACTTAACTAGCTGTGTATAATAGCATAACTGCAACCGAAACGCTAAAAGTGCTGCTTAAATGAATAATAAGTACACCAAAAGCATCTCGCATAGTCACATATTGCATTCAAACAGGTTGAAAACCTCATATTAGCACTTACGAAAGCTTTTAGGCACGCTTAGGTGTGATTCAATATGAATCCAATAGAAACAAAAATTCAAACATTCTGTATTTAAATGATTCGTTATTTTGTTTATGTTAGAATGCAATTTAAGGGTTCTGAACACCTATAACCTTAACTAGCAGTGTATAAAAGCCTAACTGCAACCGAAACGCTAAAAGTGATGCTTAAAATAATAATAAGTACATCAAAAGCATCTCGCAACGTCACATATTGCATTCAAACAGGTTGAAAACCTCATATTAAGACTTACGAAGGCTTCTAGGCACGCTTAGGTGTGATTCAATATGAATCCAATCGAAAGAAAAATTCAAACATTCTGTATTCAAACAATTCGTTATTTTGTTTAAGTTAGAGAGCAATTTAAAGGTTTTGAACGACTATAAACTTAGCTAGCAGTGTATAATAGCCTAACTGCAACCGAAACGCTAAAAGTGCTGCTTAAATAAATAATAAGTACACCAAAAGCATCTCGCATAGTCACATATTGCATTCAAACTGGTTGAAAACCTCATATTAGCACTTACGAAAGCTTCTAGGCACGCTTAGGTGTGATTCAATATGAATCCAATCGAAAGAAAAATTCAAACATTCTATATTCAAATAATTCGTTATTTTGTTTAAGTTAGAGAGCAATTTAAGGGATCAAAACACCTATAAAATTAGCTAGCTGTGTATAATAGCCTAACTGCAACCGAAACACTAAAAGTGCTGCTTAAATGAATAATAGGTACACCAAAAGCATCGCGCAACGTCACATATTGCATTCAAACAGGTTGAAAGCTTCATATTAGCACTTACAAAGGCTTCTAGGCACGCTTAGGTGTGATTCAATATGAATCCAATCGAAAGAAAAATTCAAACATTCTGTATTCAAATAATTCGATATTTTGTTTAAGTTAGAGAAAAATTTAAGGGTTCTGAACACCTATAAACCTAGCTAGCTGTGTATAATAGCCTAACTGCAACCGAAACGCTAAAAGTGCTGTTTAAATGAATAATAAGTACACCAAAAGCATCTTGCAACGTCACATATTGCATTCAAACAGGTTGAAAACCTCATAGTAGCACTTACGAAGGCTTCTAGGCACGCTTAGGTGTGATTCAATATGAATCCAATCGAAACAAAAATTCAAACATCCTGTCTTCAAATGATTCGTTATTTTGTTTATGTTTGAGGGCAATTTAAGGGTTCTGAACACCTATAAACTTAGCTAGCTGTGTATAATAGCCTAACTGCAACCGAAACGCTAAAAGTGCTGTTTAAATGAATAATAAGTACACCAAAAGCATCTTGCAACGTCACATATTGCATTCAAACAGGTTGAATACCTCATAGTAGCACTTACGAAGGCTTCTAGGGACGCTTAGGTGTGATTCAATATGAATCCAATCGAAAGAAAAATTCAAACGTTCTGTATTCAAATAATTCGTTATTTTGTTTAAGTTAGAGAGCAATCTAAGGGTTCAGAACACCTATAAACTTAGCTAGCTGTGTATAATAGCCTAACCGCAACCGAAACGCTAAAAGTGCTGCTTAAATAAATAATTAGTACACCGAAAGCATCTCGCAGAGTCTCATGTTGCGTTCAAACTGGATGAAAACCTTATATTAGCGCTTACGAAGGCTTCTATGCACGCTTAGGTGTGATTCAATATGAATCCAATCGAAAGAAAAATTCAAACATTCTGTATTCAAATAATTCGTTATTTTGTTTAAGTTAGAGAGCAATTTAAGGTATCTGAACACCTATAAACTTAACTAGCTGTGTATAATAGCCTAACTGCAACCGAAACGCTAAAAGTGCTGCTTAAATGAATAATAAGTACACCAAAAGCATCTCGCAACGTTACATATTGCATTCAAACAGGTTGAAAACCTCATATTAGCACTTACGAAGGCTTCTAGGCACGCTTAGGTGTGTTTCAATTTGAATCCAATCGAAACAAAAATTTAAACATTCTGTATTCAAATGATTCGTTATTTTGTTTATGTTAGAGGGCAATTTAAGAGTACTGAACACCTATAAACTTAGCTAGCTGTGTATAATAGCCTAACTGCAACCGAAACGCTAAAAGTAATGCTTAAATAAATAACTAGTACACCGAAAGCATCTCGCAGAGTCACATGTTGCGTTCAAACTGGATGAAAACCTTATATTAGCGCTTACGAAGGCTTCTATGCACGCTTAGGTGTGATTCAATATGAATCCAATCGAAAGAAAAATTCAAACATTCTGTATTCAAATGATTCGTTATTTTGTTTATGTTAGAGGGCAATTTAGGGGTTCTGAACACCTATAAACTTAGCTAGCAGTGTATAATAGCCTAACTGCAACCGAAACGCTAAAAGTGATGCTTAAAAGAATAATAAGTACATCAAAAGCATCTCGCAACGTCACATATTGCATTCAAACAGGTTGAAAACCTCATATTAGAACTTACCAAGGCTTCTAGGCACGTTTAGGTGTGATTCAATACGAATCTAATCGAAAGAAAAATTCAAACATTCTGTATTCAAACAATTCGTTGTTTTGTTTAAGTTAGAGAGCAATTTAAAGGTTCTGAACGACTATAAACTTAGCTAGCAGTGTATAATAGCCTAACTGCAACTGAAACGCTAAAAGTGATGCTTAAAAGAATAATAAGTACATCAAAAGCATCTCGCAACGCCACATATTGCATTCAAACAGGTTGAAAACTTCATATTAGTACATACGAAGGCTTCTAGGCACGCTTAGGTGTGATTCAATATGAATCCAATCAAAAAAAAAATGCAAACATTCTGTATTCAAACAATTCGTTATTTTGTTTAAGTTAGAGAGCAATTTAAAGGTTCTGATCGACTATAAACTTAGCTAGCAGAGTATAGTAGAATAACTGCAACCGAAACGCTAAAAGTGCTACTTAAATACAAAATAAGTACACCAAAAGCATCTCGCATAGTCACATATTGCATTCAAACTGGTTGAAAACTTCATATTAGCACTTACGAAAGCTTCTAGGCACGCTTAGGTGTGATTCAATATGAATCCAATCGAAAGAAAAATTCAAACATTCTGTTCAAATAATTCGTTATTTTGTTTAAGTTAGAGAGCAATTTAAGGGATCTGAACACCTATAAACTTAACTAGCTGTTTATAATAGCCTAACTGCAACCGAAACGCTAAAAGTGCTGCTTAAATGAATAATAAGTACACCAAAAGCATCTCGCAACGTCACATATAGCATTCAAACAGGTTGAAAACCTCATATTAGCACTTACGAAAGTTTCTAGGCACGCTTAGGTGTGATTCAATATGAATCCAATCGAAACAAAAATTCAAACATCCTGTATTCAAATAATTCGTTATTTTGTTTATGTTAGAGAGCAATTTAAGGGTTCTGAACACCTATAAACTTAACTAGCTGTGTATAATAGCCTAACTGCAACCGAAACGCTAAAAGTGCTGCTTAAATGAATAATAAGTACACCAAAAGCATCTCGCATAGTCACATATTGCATTCAAACAGGTTGAAAACCTCATATTAGCACTTACGAAAGCTTCTAGGCACGATTAGGAGTGATTCAATATGAGTCCAATCGAAACAAAAATTCAAACATTCTGTATTCAAATGATTCGTTATTTTGTTTATGTTAGAAGGCAATTTAAGGGTTCTGAACACCTATAAACTTAGCTAGCAGTGTATAATAGCCTAACTGCAACCGAAACGCTAAAAGTGATGCTTAAAAGAATAATAAGTACACCAAAAGCATCTCGCAACGTCACATATTGCATTCAAACAGGTTTAAAACCTCATATTAGCACTTACGAAGGCTTCTAGGCACGCTTAGGTGTGATTCAATATGAATCCAATCGAAAGAAAAATTCAAACATTCTGTATTCAAACAATTCGTTGTTTTGTTTAAGTTAGAGAGCAATTTAAAGGTTCTGAACGACTATAAACTTAGCTAGCAGTGTATAATAGCCTACCGGCAAACAAAACGCTAAAAGTGCTGCTTAAATAAATAATAAGTACACCAAAAGCATCTCGCATAGTCACATATTGCATTCAAACTGGTTGAAAACCTCATATTAGCACTTACGAAAGCTTCTAGGCACGCTTAGGTGTGATTCAATATGAATCCAATCGAAAGAAAAATTCAAACATTCTGTATTCAAATAATTCGTTATTTTGTTTAAGTTGGAGAGCAATTTAAGGGTTCTGAACACCTATAAATTAGCTAGCTGTGTATAATAGACTAACTGCAACCGAAACACTCAAAGTGCTGCGTAAATGGATAATAGGTACACCAAAAGCATCACGCAACGTCACATATTGCATTCAAACAGGTTGAAAGCTTCATATTAGCACTTACGAAGGTTTCTAGGCACGCTTAGGTGTGATTCAATATGAATCCAATCGAAAGAAAAATTTCAACATTCTGTATTCAAATAATTCGTTATTTTGTTTAAGTTAGAGAGCAATTTATAGGTTCTGAACGACTATAAACTTAGCTAGCTGTGTATAATAGCCTAACTGCAACCGACACGATAAAGTGATGCTTAAAAGAATAATAAGTACATCAAAAGCATCTCGCAACGTTACATATTGCATTCAAACAGGTTTAAAACCTCATATTAGCACTTACGAAGGCTTCTAGGCACGCTTAGGTGTGATTCAATATGAATCCAATCGAAAGAAAAGTTCAAACATTCTGTATTCTAACAATTCGTTATTTTGTTTAAGTTAGAGAGCGATTTAAAGGTTCTGAACGACTATAAACTTAGCTAGCAGTGTATAATAGCCTAACTGCAACCGAAACGCTAAAAGTAATGCTTAAAAGAATAATAAGTACATCAAAAGCATCTCGCAACGTCACATATTGCATTCAAACAGGTTGAAAACCTCATATTAGCACTTACGAAGGCTTCTAGGCACGCTTAGGTGTGATTCAATATGAATCCAATCGAAAGAAAAATTCAAACATTCTGTATTCAAATAATTCGTTATTTTGTTTAAGTTAGAGAGCAATTTAAGGGATCTGAACACCTATAAACTTAACTAGCTGTGTATAATAGCCTAACTGCAACCGAAACGCTAAAAGTGCTGCTTAAATGAATAATAAGTACACCAAAAGCATCTCGCATAGTCACATACTGCATTCAAACAGGTGAAAAACCTCATATTAGCACTTACGAAAGCTTCTAGGCACGCTTAGGTGTGATTCAATATGAATCCAATCGAAACAAAAATTCAAACATCCTGTATTCAAATGATTCGTTATTTTGTTTATGTTACAGAGCAATTTAAGGGTTCTGAACACCTATAAACTTAACTTGCTGTGTATAATAGCCTAACTGCAACCGAAACGCTAAAAGTGCTGCTTAAATGAATAATAAGTACACCAAAAGCATCTCGCATAGTCACATATTGCATTCAAACAGGTTGAAAACCTCATATTAGCACTTACGAAAGCTTCTAGGCACGATTAGGTGTGATTCACTATGAGTCCAATCGAAACAAAAATTCAAACATTCTATATTCAAATGATTCGTTATTTTGTTTATGTTAGAAGGCAATTTGAGGGTTCTGAACACCTATAAACTTAGCTAGCAGTGTATAATAGCCTAACTGCAACCGAAACGCTAAAAGTGATGCTTAAAAGAATAATAAGTACACCAAAAGCATCTCGCAACGTCACATATTGCATTCAAACTGGTTGAAAACCTCATATTAGCACTTACGAAAGCTTCTAGGCACGCTTAGGTGTGATTCAATATGAATCCAATCGAAAGAAAAATTCAAACATTCTGTATTCAAACAATTCGTTGTTTTGTTTAAGTTAGAGAGCAATTTAAAGGTTCTGAACGACTATAAACTTAGCTAGCAGTGTATAATAGCCTACCGGCAAACAAAACGCTAAAAGTGCTGCTTAAATAAATAATAAGTACACCAAAAGCATCTCGCATAGTCACATATTGCATTCAAACAGGTTGAAAACCTCATATTAGCACTTACGAAGGCTTCTAGGCACGCTTAGGTGTGATTCAATATGAATCCAATCGAAAGAAAAATTCAAACATTCTGTATTCAAACAATTCGTTGTTTTGTTTAAGTTAGAGAGCAATTTAAAGGTTCTGAACGACTATAAACTTAGCTAGCAGTGTATAATAGCCTACCGGCAAACAAAACGCTAAAAGTGATGCTTAAAAGAATAATAAGTACACCAAAAGCATCTCGCAACGTCACATATTGCATTCAAACTGGTTGAAAACCTCATATTAGCACTTACGAAAGCTTCTAGGCACGCTTAGGTGTGATTCAATATGAATCCAATCGAAAGAAAAATTCAAACATTCTGTATTCAAATAATTCGTTATTTTGTTTAAGTTGGAGAGCAATTTAAGGGTTCTGAACACTTATAAATTAGCTAGCTGTGTATAATAGACTAACTGCAACGGAAACACTCAAAGTGCTGCGTAAATGGATAATAGGTACACCAAAAGCATCACGCAACGTCACATATTGCATTCAAACAGGTTGAAAGCTTCATATTAGCACTTACGAAAGTTTCTAGGCACGCTTAGGTGTGATTCAATATGAATCCAATCGAAAGAAAAATTTCAACATTCTGTATTCAAATAATTCGTTATTTTGTTTAAGTTAGAGAGCAATTTATAGGTTCTGAACGACTATAAACTTAGCTATCTGTGTATAATAGCCTAACTGCAACCGAAACGTTAAAGTGATGCTTAAAAGAATAATAAGTACAACAAAAGCATCTCGCAACGTTACATATTGCATTCAAACAGGTTTAAAACCTTATATTAACACTTACGAAGGCTTCTAGGCACGCTTAGGTGTGATTCAATATGAATCCAATCGAAAGAAAAATTCAAACATTCTGTATTCAAACAATTCGTTATTTTGTTTAAGTTAGAGAGCGATTTAAAGGTTCTGAACGACTATAAACTTAGCTAGCAGTGTATAATAGCCTAACTGCAACCGAAACGCTAAAGGTAATGCTTAAAAGAATAATAAGTACATCAAAAGCATCTCGCAACGTCACATATTGCATTCAAACAGGTTGAAAACCTCATATTAGCACTTACGAAGGCTTCTAGGCACGCTTAGGTGTGATTCAATATGAATCCAATTTAAAGAAAAATTCAAACATTCTGTATTCAAATAACTCGTTATTTTGTTTAAGTTAGAGAGCAATTTAGGGGATCTAAACACCTATAAACTTAACTAGCTGTGTATAATAGCCTAACTGCAACCGAAACGCTAAAAGTGCTGCTTAAATGAATAATAAGTACACCAAAAGCATCTCGCATAGTCACATATTGCATTCAAACAGGTTGAAAACCTCATATTAGCACTTACGAAAGCTTTTAGGCACGCTTAGGTGTGATTCAATATGAATCCAATAGAAACAAAAATTCAAACATTCTGTATTTAAATGATTCGTTATTTTGTTTATGTTAGAAGGCAATTTAAGGGTTCTGAACACTTATAAACTTAACTAGCAGTGTATAATAGCCTAACTGCAACCGAAACGCTAAAAGTGATGCTTAAAATAATAATAAGTACATCAAAAGCATCTCGCAACGTCACATATTGCATTCAAACAGGTTGAAAACCTCATATTAGGACTTACGAAGGCTTCTAGGCACGCTTAGGTGTGATTCAATATGAATCCAATCGAAAGAAAAATTCAAACATTCTGTATTCAAACAATTCGTTATTTTGTTTAAGTTAGAGAGCAATTTAAAGGTTTTGAACGACTATAAACTTAGCTAGCAGTGTATAATAGCCTAACTGCAACCGAAACGCTAAAAGTGCTGCTTAAATAAATAATAAGTACACCAAAAGCATCTCGCATAGTCACATATTGCATTCAAACTAGTTGAAAACCTTATATTAGCACTTACGAAAGCTTCTAGGCACGCTTAGGTGTGATTCAATATGAATCCAATCGAAAGAAAAATTCAAACATTCTGTATTCAAATAATTCGTTATTTTGTTTAAGTTAAAGAGCAATTTAAGGGATCAAAACACCTATAAACTTAACTAGCTGTGTATAATAGCCTAACTGCAACCGAAACGCTAAAAGTGCTGCTTAAATGAATAATAAGTACACCAAAAGCACCTCGCAACGTCACATATTGCATTCAAACAGGTTGAAAACCTCATATTAGCACTTACGAAGGCTTCTAGGCACGCTTAGGTGTGATTCAATATGACTCCAATCGAAACAAAAATTCAAACGTTCTGTATTCAAATGATTCGTTATTTTGTTTATATTAGAGGGCAATTTAAGGGTTCTGCACACCTATAAACTTAGCTAGTTGTGTATAATAGCCTAACTGCAACCGAAACGCTAAAAGTGCTGCTTAAATGAATAATAAGTACACCAAAAGAATCTCGCAACGTCACATATTGCATTCGAACAGGTTGAAAACCTCATATTAGCACTTACGAAAGCTTCTAGGCACGGTTAGGTATGTTTCAATATGAATCCAATCGAAACAAAAATTCAAACATTCTGGATTCAAATGATTCGTTATTTTGTTTACGTTAGAGTGCAATTTAAGGGTTCTGAACACCTATAAACTTAGCTAGCTGTGTATAATAGCCTAACTGCAACCGAAACGTTAAAGTGATGTTTAAAAGAATAATAAGTACAACAAAAGCATCTCCCAACGTTACATATTGCATTCAAACAGGTTTAAAAACTCATATTAACACTTACGAAGGCTTCTAGGCACGCTTAGGTGTGATTCAATATGAATCCAATCGAAAGAAAAATTCAAACATTCTGTATTCAAACAATTCGTTATTTTGTTTAAGTTAGAGAGCGATTTAAAGGTTCTGAACGACTATAAACTTAGCTAGCAGGGTATAATAGCCTAACTGCAACCGAAACGCTAAAAGTAATGCTTAAAAGAATAATAAGTACATCAAAAGCATCTCGCAACGTCACATATTGCATTCAAACAGGTTGAAAACCTCATATTAGCACTTACGAAGGCTTCTAGGCACGCTTAGGTGTGATTCAATATGAATCCAATCGAAAGAAAAATTCAAACATTCTGTATTCAAATAACTCGTTATTTTGTTTAAGTTAGAGAGCAATTTAAAGGATCTGAACACCTATAAACTTAACTAGCTGTGTATAATAGCCTAACTGCAACCGAAACGCTAAAGTGCTGCTTAAATGAATAATAAGTACACCAAAAGCATCTCGCATAGTCACACATTGCATTCAAACAGGTTGAAAACCTCATATTAGCACTTACGAAAGCTTTTAGGCACGCTTAGGTGTGATTCAATATGAATCCAATAGAAACAAAAATTCAAACATTCTGTATTTAAATGATTCGTTATTTTGTTTATGTTAGAAAGCAATTTAAGGGTTCTGAACACCTATAAACTTAACTAGCAGTGTATAATAGCCTAACTGCAACCGAAACGCTAAAAGTGATGCTTAAAATAATAATAAGTACATCAAAAGCATCTCGCAACGTCACATATTGCATTCAAACAGGTTGAAAACCTCATATTAGGACTTACGAAGGCTTCTAGGCACGCTTAGGTGTGATTCAATATGAATCCAATCGAAAGAAAAATTCAAACATTCTGTATTCAAACAATTCGTTATTTTGTTTAAGTTAGAGAGCAATTTAAAGGTTTTGAACGACTATAAACTTAGCTAGCAGTGTATAATAGCCTAACTGCAACCGAAACGCTAAAAGTGCTGCTTAAATATATAATAAGTACACCAAAAGCATCTCGCATAGTCACATATTGCATTCAAACAGGTTGAAAACCTCATATTAGCACTTACGAAGGCTTCTAGGCACGCTTAGGTGTGATTCAATATGACTCCAATCGAAACAAAAATTCAAACGTTCTGTATTCAAATGATTCGTTATTTTGTTTATATTAGAGGGCAATTTAAGGGTTCTGCACACCTATAAACTTAGCTAGCTGTGTATAATAGCCTAACTGCAACCGAAACGCTAAAAGTGCTGCTTAAATGAATAATAAGTACACCAAAAGAATCTCGCAACGTCACATATTGCATTCAAACAGGTTGAAAACCTCATATTAGCACTTACGAAAGCTTCTAGGCACGCTTAGGTATGTTTCAATATGAATCCAATCGAAACAAAAATTCAAACATTCTGGATTCAAATGATTCGTTATTTTGTTTACGTTAGAGTGCAATTTAAGGGTTCTGAACACCTATAAACTTAGCTAGCTGTGTATAATAGCCTAACTGCAACCGAAACGCTAAAAGTGCTGCTTAAATGAATAATAAATACACCAAAAGCATCTCGCAACGTCACATATTGCTTTCAAACAGGTTGAAAACCTCATATTAGCACTTACGAAGGCTTCTAGGCACGCTTAGGTGTGATTCAATATGAATCCAATCGAAACAAAAATTCAAACATTCTGTATTCAAATGATTCGTTATTTTGTTTATGTTAGAGGGCAATTTAGGGGTTCTGAACACCTATAAACTTAGCTAGCAGTGTATAATAGCCTAACTGCAACCGAAACGCTAAAAGTGATGCTTAAAAGAATAATAAGTACATCAAAAGCATCTCGCAACGTCACATATTGCATTCAAACAGGTTGAAAACCTCATATTAGCACTTACAAAGGCTTCTAGGCACGCATAGGTGTGATTCAATATGAATCTAATCGAAAGAAAATATCAAACATTCTGTATTCAAACAATTCGTTATTTTGTTTAAGTTAGAGAGCAATTTAAAGGTTCTGAACGACTATAAACTTAGCTAGCAGTGTATAATAGCCTAACTGCAACCGAAACGCTAAAAGTGATGCTTAAAAGAATAATAAGTACATCAAAAGCATCTCGCAACGCCACATATTGCATTCAAACAGGTTGAAAACTTCATATTAGCACTTACGAAGGCTTCTAGGCACGCTTAGGTGTGATTCAATATGAATCCAATCAAAAGAAAAATTCAAACATTCTGTATTCAAACAATTCGTTATTTTGTTTAAGTTAGAGAGCAATTTAAAGGTTCTGATCGACTATAAACTTAGCTAGCAGTGTATAATAGAATAACTGCAACCGAAACGCTAAAAGTGCTACTTAAATACAAAATAAGTACACCAAAAGCAACTCGCATAGTCACATATTGCATTTAAACTGGTTGAAAACTTCATATTAGCACTTACGAAAGCTTCTAGGCACGCTTAGGTGTGATTCAATATGAATCCAATCGAAAGAAAAATTCAAACATTCTGTTCAAATAATTCGTTATTTTGTTTAAGTTAGAGAGCAATTTAAGGGATCTGAACACCTATAAACTTAACTAGCTGTGTATAATAGCCTAACTGCAACCGAAACGCTAAAAGTGCTGCTTAAATGAATAATAAGTACACCAAAAGCATCTCGCAACGTCACATATAGCATTCAAACAGGTTGAAAACCTCATATTAGCACTTACGAAAGCTTCTAGGCACGCTTAGGTGTGATTCAATATGAATCCAATCGAAACAAAAATTCAAACATCCTGTATTCAAATGATTTGTTATTTTGTTTATGTTAGAGAGCAATTTAAGGGTTCTGAACACCTATAAACTTAACTAGCTGTGTATAATAGCCTAACTGCAACCGAAACGCTAAAAGTGCTGCTTAAATGAATAATAAGTACACCAAAAGCATCTCGCATAGTCACATATTGCATTCAAACAGGTTGAAAACCTCATATTAGCACTTACGAATGCTTCTAGGCACGATTAGGTGTGATTCAATATGAGGCCAATCGAAACAAAAATTCAAACATTCTGTATTCAAATGATTCGTTATTTTGTTTATGTTAGAAGGCAATTTAAGGGTTCTGAAGACCTATAAACTTAGCTAGCAGTGTATAATAGCCTAACTGCAACCGAAACGCTAAAAGTGATGCTTAAAAGAATAATAAGTACACCAAAAGCATCTCGCAACGTCACATATTGCATTCAAACAGGTTGAAAACCTCATATTAGGACTTACGAAGGCTTCTAGGCACGCTTAGGTGTGATTCAATATGAATCCAATCGAAAGAAAAATTCAAACATTCTGTATTCAAACAATTCGTTATTTTGTTTAAGTTAGAGAGCAATTTAAAGGTTTTGAACGACTATAAACTTAGCTAGCAGTGTATAATAGCCTAACTGCAACCGAAGCGCTAACAGTGCTGCTTAAATAAATAATAAGTACACCAAAAGCACCTCGCATAGTCACATATTGCATTCAAACTGGATGAAAACCTCATATTAGCACTTACGAAAGCTTCTAGGCACGCTTAGGTGTGATTCAATATGAATCCAATCGAAAGAAAAATTCAAACATTCTGTATTCAAATAATTCGTTATTTTGTTTAAGTTAAAGAGCAATTTAAGGGATAAAAACACCTATAAACTTAACTAGCTGTGTATAATAGCCTAACTGCAACCGAAACGCTAAAAGTGCTGCTTAAATGAATAATAAGTACACCAAAAGAATCTCGCAACGTCACATATTGCATTCGAACAGGTTGAAAACCTCATATTAGCACTTACGAAAGCTTCTAGGCACGCTTAGGTATGTTTCAATATGAATTCAATCGAAACAAAAATTCCAACATTCTGGATTCAAATGATTCGTTATTTTGTTTACGTTAGAGTGCAATTTAAGGGTTCTGAACACCTATAAACTTAGCTAGCTGTGTATAATAGCCTAACTGCAACCGAAACGCTAAAAGTGCTGCTTAAATGAATAATAAATAAACCAAAAGCATCTCGCAACGTCACATATTGCATTCAAACAGGTTGAAAACCTCATATTAGCACTTACGAAGGCTTCTAGGCACGCTTAGGTGTGATTCAATATGAATCCAATCGAAACAAAAATTCAAACATTCTGTATTCAAATGATTCGTTATTTTGTTTATGTTAGAGGGCAATTTAGGGGTTCTGAACACCTATAAACTTAGCTAGCAGTGTATAATAGCCTAACTGCAACCGAACCGCTAAAAGTGATGCTTAAAAGAATAATAAGTACATCAAAAGCATCTCGCAACGTCACATATTGCATTCAAACAGGTTGAAAACCTCATATTAGCACTTACCAAGGCTTCTAGGCACGCTTAGGAGTGATTCAATATGAATCTAATCGAAAGAAAAATTCAAACATTCTGTATTCAAACAATTCGTTATTTTGTTTAAGTTAGAGAGCAATTTAAAGGTTCTGAACGACTATAAACTTAGCTAGCAGTGTATAATAGCCTAACTGCAACCGAAACGCTAAAAGTGATGCTTAAAAGAATAATAAGTACATCAAAAGCATCTCGCAACGCCACATATTGCATTCAAACTGGTTGAAAACTTCATATTAGCACTTACGAAAGCTTCTAGGCACGCTTAGGTGTGATTCAATATAAATCCAATCGAAAGAAAAATTCAAACATTCCGTTCAAATAATTCGTTATTTTGTTTAAGTTAGAGAGCAATTTAAGGGATCTGAACACCTATAAACTTAACTAGCTGTGTATAATAGCCTAACTGCAACCGAAACGCTAAAAGTGCTGCTTAAATGAATAATAAGTACACCAAAAGCATCTCGCATAGTCACATATTGCATTCAAACAGGTTGAAAACCTCATATTAGCACTTACGAGAGCTTCTAGGCACGCTTAGGTGTGATTCAATATGAATCCAATCGAAACAAAAATTCAAACATCCTGTATTCAAATGATTCGTTATTTTGTTTATGTTAGAGAGCAATTTAAGGGTTCTGAACACCTATAAACTTAACTAGCTGTGTATAATAGCCTAACTGCAACCGAAACGCTAAAAGTGCTGCTTAAATGAATAATAAGTACACCAAAAGCATCTCGCATAGTCACATATTGCATTCAAACAGGTTGAAAACCTCATATTAGCACTTACGAAAGCTTCTAGGCACGATTAGGTGTGATTCAATATGAGTCCAATCGAAACAAAAATTCAAACATTCTGTATTCAAATGATTCGTTATTTTGTTTATGTTAGAAGGCAATTTAAGGGTTCTGAACACCTATAAACTTAGCTAGCAGTGTATAATAGCCTAACTGCAACCGAAACGCTAAAAGTGATGCTTAAAAGAATAATAAGTACACCAAAAGCATCTCGCAACGTCACATATTGCATTCAAACAGGTTGAAAACCTCATATTAGCACTTACGAAGGCTTCTAGGCACGCTTAGGTGTGATTCAATATGAATCCAATCGAAAGAAAAATTCAAACATTCTGTATTCAAACAATTCGTTGTTTTGTTTAAGTTAGAGAGCAATTTAAAGGTTCTGAACGACTATAAACTTAGCTAGCAGTGTATAATAGCCTACCGGCAAACAAAACGCTAAAAGTGCTGCTTAAATAAATAATAAGTACACCAAAAGCATTTTGCATAGTCACATATTGCATTCAAACTGGTTGAAAACCTCATATTAGCACTTACGAAGGCTTCTAGGCACGCTTAGGTGTGATTCAATATGACTCCAATCGAAACAAAAATTCAAACGTTCTGTATTCAAATGATTCGTTATTTTGTTTACGTTAGAGTGCAATTTAAGGGTTCTGAACACCCATAAACTTAGCTAGTTGTGTATAATAGCCTAACTGCAACCGAAACGCTAAAAGTGCTGCTAAAATGAATAATAAATACACCAAAAGCATCTCGCAACGTCACATATTGCATTCAAACAGGTTGAAAACCTCATATTAGCACTTACGAAGGCTTCTAGGCACGCTTAGGTGTGATTCAATATGAATCCAATCGAAACAAAAATTCAAACATTTTGTATTCAAAAGATTCGTTATTTTGTTTATGTTAGAGGGCAATTTAGGGGTTCTGAACACCTATAAACTTAGCTAGCAGTGTATAATAGCCTAACTGCAACCGAAACGCTAAAAGTGATGCTTAAAAGAATAATAAGTACATCAAAAGCATCTCGCAACGTCACATATTGCATTCAAACAGGTTGAAAACCTCATATTAGCACTTACCAAGGCTTCTAGGCACGCTTAGGTGTGATTCAATATGAATCTAATCGAAAGAAAAATTCAAACATTCTGTATTCAAACAATTCGTTATTTTGTTTATGTTAGAGAGCAATTTAAAGGTTCTGAACGACTATAAACTTAGCTAGCAGTGTATAATAGCCTAACTGCAACCGAAACGCTAAAAGTGATGCTTAAAAGAATAATAAGTACATCAAAAGCATCTCGCAACGCCACATATTGCATTCAAACTGGTTGAAAACTTCATATTAGCACTTACGAAAACTTCTAGGCACGCTTAGGTGTGATTCAATATAAATCCAATCGAAAGAAAAATTCAAACATTCTGTTCAAATAATTCGTTATTTTGTTTAAGTTAGAGAGCAATTTAAGGGATCTGAACACCTATAAACTTAACTAGCTGTGTATAATAGCCTAACTGCAACCGAAACGCTAAAAGTGCTGCTTAAATGAATAATAAGTACACAAAAAGCATCTCGCAACGTCACATATAGCATTCAAACAGGTTGAAAACCTCATATTAGCACTTACGAAAGCTTCTAGGCACGCTTAGGTGTGATTCAATATGAATCCAATCGAAACAAAAATTCAAACATCCTCTATTCAAATGATTCGTTATTTTGTTTATGTTAGAGAGCAATTTAAGGGTTCTGAACACCTATAAACTTAACTAGCTGTGTATAATAGCCTAACTGCAACCGAAACGCTAAAAGTGCTGCTTAAATGAATAATAAGTACACCAAAAGCATCTCGCATAGTCACATATTGCATTCAAACAGGTTGAAAACCTCATATTAGCACTTACGAAGGCTTCTAGGCACGCTTAGGTGTGATTCAATATGAATCCAATCGAAAGAAAAATTCAAACATTCTGTATTCAAACAATTCGTTGTTTTGTTTAAGTTAGAGAGCAATTTAAAGGTTCTGAACGACTATAAACTTAGCTAGCAGTGTATAATAGCCTACCGGCAAACAAAACGCTAAAAGTGCTGCTTAAATAAATAATAAGTACACCAAAAGCATTTCGCATAGTCACATATTGCATTCAAACTGGTTGAAAACCTCATATTAGCACTTACGAAAGCTTCTAGGCACGATTAGGTGTGATTCAATATGAGTCCAATCGAAACAAAAATTCAAACATTCTGTATTCAAATGATTCGTTATTTTGTTTATGTTAGAAAACAATTTAAGGGTTCTGAACACCTATAAACTTAGCTAGCAGTGTATAATAGCCTAACTGCAACCGAAACGCTAAAAGTGCTGCTTAAATGAATAATAAGTACACCAAAAGCATCTCGCAACGTCACATATTGCATTCAAACAGGTTGAAAACCTCATATTAGCACTTACGAAGGCTTCTAGGCACGCTTAGGTGTGATTCAATATGACTCCAATCGAAACAAAAATTCAAACATTCTGTATTCAAATGATTCGTTACTTTGTTTATATTAGAGGGCAATTTAAGGATTCTGAACTCCTATAAACTTAGCTAGCTGTGTATAATAGCCTAACTGCAACCGAAACGCTAAAAGTGCTGCTTAAATGAATAATAAGTACACCAAAAGAATCTCGCAACGTCACATATTGCATTCGAACAGGTTGAAAACCTCATATTAGCACTTACGAAAGCTTCTAGGCACGCTTAGGTGTGTTTCAATACGAATCCAATCGAAACAAAAATTCAAACATCCTGTATACAAATGATTCGTTATTTTGTTTATGTTAGAGTGCAATTTAAGGGTTCTGAACACCTATAAATATAGCTAGCTGTGTATAATAGCCTAACTGCAACCGAAACGCTAAAAGTGCTACTTAAATGAATAATAAGTACACCAAAAGCATCTCGCAACGTCACATATTGCATTCAAACAGGTTGAAAACCTCATATTAGCACTTACGAAAGCTTCTAGGCACGCTTAGGTGTGATTCAATATGAATCCAATCGAAAGAAAAATTCAAACATTCTGTTTTCAAATAATTCGTTTTTTTGTTTAAGTTAGACAGCAATTTAAGGGTTCTGAACGACTATAAACTTAGCTAGCAGTGTATAATAGCCTAACTGCAACCGAAACGCTAAAACTGCTGCTTAAATAAATAATTAGTGCACCAAAAGAATCGCGCAGTGTCACATATTGCTTTCAAACTGGATGAAAACTTCATATTAGCACTTACAAAGGCTTCTAGGCACGCTTAGGTGTGATTCAATATGAATCCAATCGAAAGAAAAATTCAAACATTCTGTATTCAAATAATTCGTTATTTTGTTTAAGTTAGAGAGCAATTTAAGGGTTCTGAACGACTATAAACTTAGCTAGCAGTGTATAATAGCCTAACTGCAACCGAAACGCTAAAACTGCTGCTTAAATAAATAATTAGTACACCGAAAGCATCGCGCAGTGTCACATATTGCATTCAAACTGGATGAAAACTTCATATTAGCACTTACAGAGGCTTCTAGGCACGCTTAGGTGTGTTTCAATATGAATCCATTCGAAACAAAAATTCAAACA
This sequence comes from Agriotes lineatus, assembly GCA_940337035.1. Lineage (NCBI taxonomy): Eukaryota > Metazoa > Arthropoda > Insecta > Coleoptera > Elateridae > Agriotes > Agriotes lineatus. The sequence continues at coordinate 68,664 of CALNHX010005816.1, read as the reverse complement.
TCCTGTATTCAAATAATTCATTATTTTGTTTAAGTTAGAGAGCAATTTAAGGGATCTCAACACCTATAAACTTAACTAGTTGTGTATAATATCCTAACTGCAACCGAAACGCTAAAAGTGCTGCTTAAATGAATAATAAGTACACCAAAAGCATCTCGCAACCTCACATATTGCATTCTAACAGGTTGAAAATCTCATCTTAGCACTTACGAAGGCTTCTAGGCACGCTTAGGTGTGTTTCAATATGAATCCAATCGAAACAAGAATTTAAACATTCTGTATTCAAATGATTCGTGATTTTGTTTATGTTAGAGGGCAATTTAAGGGTTCTGAACACCTATAAACTTAGCTAGCTGTGTATAATAGCCTAACTGCAACCGAAACGCTAAAAGTGATGCTTAAAAGAATAATAAGTACATCAAAAGCATCTCGCAACGTCAGATATTGCATTCAAACAGGTTGAAAACCTAATATTAGCACTTACGAAGGCTTCTAGGCACGCTTAGGTGTGATTCAGTATGAATCAAATCGAAAGAAAAATTTCAACACTCTCTATTCAAATAATTCGTTATTTTGTTTAAGTTAGAGAGAAATCTAAGGATTCTGAACACCTATAAACTTAGCTAGCTGTGTATAATAGCCTAACTGCAACCGAAACGCTAAAAGTGATGCTTAAAGGAATAATAAGTACATCAAAAGCATCTCGCAACGTCAGATATTGCATTCAAACAATTTGAAAACCTCATATTAGCACTTACGAAGGCTTCTAGGCAAGCTTAGGTGTGATTCAATATGAATCCAATCGAAAGAAAAATTCAAACATTCTGTATTCAAACAATTCGTTATTTTGTTTAAGTTAGAGAGCAATTTAACGGTTCTGAACGACTATAAACTTAGCTAGCAGTGTATAATAGCCTAACTGCAACCGAAGCGCTAAAAGTGCTGCTTAAATAAATAATAAGTACACCAAAAGCATCTCGCATAGTCACATATTGCATTCAAACTGGTTGAAAACTTCATATTAGCACTTACGAAAGCTTCTAGGCACGCTTAGGTGTGATTCAATATGAATCAAATCGAAAGAAAAATTTCAACACTCTCTATTCAAATAATTCGTTATTTTGTTTAAGTTAGAGAGAAATCAAAGGATTCTGAACACCTATAAACTTAGCTAGCTGTGTATAATGGCCTAACTGCAACCGAAACGCTAAAAGTGATGCTTAAAAGTATAATAAGTACATCAAAAGCATCTCGCAACGTCAGATATTGCATTCAAACAGGTTGAAAACCTCATATTAGCACTTACGAAGGCTTCTAGGCAAGCTTAGGTGTGATTCAATATGAATCCAATCGAAAGAAAAATTCAAACATTCTGTATTCAAACAATTCGTTATTTTGTTTAAGTTAGAGAGCAATTTAACGGTTCTGAACGACTATAAACTTAGCTAGCAGTGTATAATAGCCTAACTGCAACCGAAGCGCTAAAAGAGCTGCTTAAATAAATAATAAGTACACCAAAAGCATCTCGCATAGTCACATATTGCATTCAAACTGGTTAAAAACCTCATATTAGCACTTACGAAGGCTTCTAGGCACGCTTAGGTGTGATTCAATATGAATCAAATCGAAAGAAAAATTTCAACACTCTCTATTCAAATAATTCGTTATTTTGTTTATGTTAGAGAGAAATCTAAGGATTCTGAACACCTATAAACTTAGCTAGCTGTGTATAATAGCCTAACTGCAACCGAAACGCTAAAAGTGATGCTTAAAAGAATAATAAGTACATCAAAAGCATCTCGCAACGTCAGATATTGCATTCAAACAGGTTGAAAACCTCATATTAGCACTTACGAAGGCTTCTAGGCAAGCTTAGGCGTGACTCAATATGAATCCAATCGAAAGAAAAATTCAAACATTCTGTATTCAAACAATAAATTCGTTATTTTGTTTAAGTTAGAGAGCAATTTAACGGTTCTGAACGACTATAAACTTAGCTAGCAGTGTATAATAGCCTAACTGCAACCGAAGCGCTAAAAGTGCTGCTTAAATAAATTAAAAGTACACCAAAAGCATCTCGCATAGTTACATATTGCATTCAAACTGGTTGAAAACCTCATATTAGCACTTACGAAGGCTTCTAGGCACGCTTAGGTGTGATTCAATATGAATCAAATCGAAAGAAAAATTTCAACACTCTCTATTCAAATAATTCGTTATTTTGTTTAAGTTAGAGAGAAATCTAAGGATTCTGAACACCTATAAACTTAGCTAGCTGTGTATAATAGCCTAACTGCAACCGAAACGCTAAAAGTGATGCTTAAAAGAATAATAAGTACATCAAAAGCATCTCGCAACGTCAGATATTGCATTCAAACAGGTTGAAAACCTCATATTAGCACTTACGAAGGCTTCTAGGCAAGCTTAGGTGTGATTCAATATGAATCCAATCGAAAGAAAAATTCAAACATTCTGTATTCAAACAATTCGTTATTTTGTTTAAGTTAGAGAGCAATTTAACGGTTCTGAACGATTATAAACTTAGCTAGCAGTGTATAATAGCCTAACTGCAATCGAAGCGCTAAAAGTGCTGCTTAAATAAATAATAAGTACACCAAAAGCATCTCGCATAGTCACATATTGCATTCAAACTGGTTGAAAACCTCATATTAGCACTTACGAAAGCTTCTAGGCACGCTTAGGTGTGATTCAATATGAATCAAATCGAAAAAAAAATTTCAACACTCTCAATTCAAATAATTCGTTATTTTGTTTAAGTTAGAGAGAAATCTAAGGATTCTGAACACCTATAAACTTAGCTAGCTGTGTATAATAGCCTAACTGCAACCGAAACGCTAAAAGTGATGCTTAAAAGAATAATAAGTACATCAAAAGCATCTCGCAACGTCAGATATTGCATTCAAACAGGTTGAAAACCTCATATTAGCACTTACGAAGGCTTCTAGGCAAGCTTAGGTGTGATTCAATATGAATCCAATCGAAAGAAAAATTCAAACATTCTGTATTCAAACAATTCGTTATTTTGTTTAAGTTAGAGAGCAATTTAACGGTTCTGAACGACTATAAACTTAGCTAGCAGTGTATAATAGCCTAACTGCAACCGAAGCGCTAAAAGTGCTGCTTAAATAAATAATAAGTACACCAAAAGCATCTCGCATAGTCACATATTGCATTCAAACTGGTTGAAAACCTCATATTAGCACTTACGAAGGCTTCTAGGCACGCTTAGGTGTGATTAAATATGAATCAAGTCGAAAGAAAAATTTCAACACTCTCTATTCAAATAATTCGTTATTTTGTTTAAGTTAGAGAGAAATCTAAGGATTCTAAACACCTATAAACTTAGCTAGCTGTGTATAATAGCCTAACTGCAACCGAAACGCTAAAAGTGATGCTTAAAAGAATAATAAGTACATCAAAAGCATCTCGCAACGTCAGATATTGCATTCAAACAGGTTGAAAACCTCATATTAACACTTACGAAGGCTTCTAGGCAAGCTTAGGTGTGATTCAATATGAATCCAATCGAAAGAAAAATTCAAACATTCTGTATTCAAACAATTCGTTATTTTGTTTAAGTTAGAGAGCAATTTAACGGTTCTGAACGACTATAAACTTAGCTAGCAGTGTATAATAGCCTAACTGCAACCGAAGCGCTAAAAGTGCTGCTTAAATAAATAATAAGTACACCAAAAGCATCTCGCATAGTCACATATTGCATTCAAACTGGTTGAAAACCTCATATTACCACTTACGAAGGCTTCTAGGCACGCTTAGGTGTGATTCAATATGAATCAAATCGAAAGAAAAATTTCAACACTCTCTATTCAAGTAATTCGTTATTTTGTTTAAGTTAGAGGGAAATCTAAGGATTCTGAACACCTATAAACTTAGCTAGCTGTGTATAATAGCCTAACTGCAACCGAAACGCTAAAAGTGATGCTTAAAAGAATAATAAGTACATCAAAAGCATCTCGCAACGTCAGATATTGCATTCAAACAGGTTGAAAACCTCATATTAGCACTTACGAAGGCTTCTAGGCAAGCTTAGGTGTGATTCAATATGAATCCAATCCAAACAAAAATTCAAACATTCTGTATTCAAACAATTCGTTATTTTGTTTAAGTTAGAGAGCAATTTAACGGCTCTGAACGACTATAAACTTAGCTATCAGTGTATAATAGCCTAACTGCAACCGAAACGCTAAAAGTGCTGCTTAAATGAATAATAAGTACACCAAAAGAATCTCGCAACGTCACATATTGCATTCGAACAGGTTGAAAACCTCATATTAGCACTTACGAAAGCTTCTAGGCACGCTTAGGTGTGTTTCAATACGAATCCAATCGAAACAAAAATTCAAACATCCTGTATACAAATGATTCGTTATTTTGTTTATGTTAGAGTGCAATTTAAGGGTTCTGAACACCTATAAACTTAGCTAGCTGTGTATAATAGCCTAACTGCAACCGAAACGCTAAAAGTGCTACTTAAATGAATAATAAGTACACCAAAAGCATCTCGCAACGTCACATATTGCATTCAAACAGGTTGAAAACCTCATATTAGCACTTACGAAAGCTTCTAGGCACGCTTAGGTGTGATTCAATATGAATCCAATCGAAACAAAAATTCAAATATTCTGTATTCAAATGATTCGTTATTTTGTTTATGTTAGAGGGCAAGTTAAGGGTTCTGAACACCTATAAACTTAGCTAGCTGTGTATAATAGCCTAACTGCAACCGAAACGCTAAAAGTGATGCTTAAAAGAATAATAAGTACATCAAAAGCATCTCTCAACGTCAGATATTGCATTCAAACAGGTTGAAAACCTAATATTAGCACTTACGAAGGCTTCTAGGCACGCTTAGGTGTGATTCAGTATGAATCAAATCGAAAGAAAAATTTCAACACTCTCTATTCAAATAATTCGTTATTTTGTTTAAGTTAGAGAGAAATCTAAGGATTCTGAACACCTATAAACTTAGCTAGCTGTGTATAATAGCCTAACTGCAACCGAAACGCTAAAAGTGATGCTTAAAAGAATAATAAGTACATCAAAAGCATCTCGCAACGTCAGATATTGCATTCAAACAATTTGAAAACCTCATATTAGCACTTACGAAGGCTTCTAGGCAAGCTTAGGTGTGATTCAATATGAATCCAATCGAAAGAAAAATTCAAACATTCTGTATTCAAACAATTCGTTATTTTGTTTAAGTTAGAGAGCAATTTAACGGTTCTGAACGACTATAAACTTAGCTAGCAGTGTATAATAGCCTAACTTCAACCGAAGCGCTAAAAGTGCTGCTTAAATAAATAATAAGTACACCAAAAGCATCTCGCATAGTCACATATTGCATTCAAACTGGTTGAAAACTTCATATTAGCACTTACGAAAGCTTCTAGGCACGCTTAGGTGTGATTCAATATGAATCAAATCGAAAGAAAAATTTCAACACTCTCTATTCAAATAATTCGTTATTTTGTTTAAGTTAGACAGAAATCAAAGGATTCTGAACACCTATAAACTTAGCTAGCTGTGTATAATGGCCTAACTGCAACCGAAACGCTAAAAGTGATGCTTAAAAGTATAATAAGTACATCAAAAGCATCTCGCAACGTCAGATATTGCATTCAAACAGGTTGAAAACCTCATATTAGCACTTACGAAGGCTTCTAGGCAAGCTTAGGTGTGATTCAATATGAATCCAATCGAAAGAAAAATTCAAACATTCTGTATTCAAACAATTCGTTATTTTGTTTAAGTTAGAGAGCAATTTAACGGTTCTGAACGACTATAAACTTAGCTAGCAGTGTATAATAGCCTAACTGCAACCGAAGCGCTAAAAGAGCTGCTTAAATAAATAATAAGTACACCAAAAGCATCTCGCATAGTCACATATTGCATTCAAACTGGTTAAAAACCTCATATTAGCACTTACGAAGGCTTCTAGGCACGCTTAGGTGTGATTCAATATGAATCAAATCGAAAGAAAAATTTCAACACTCTCTATTCAAATAATTCGTTATTTTGTTTATGTTAGAGAGAAATCTAAGGATTCTGAACACCTATAAACTTAGCTAGCTGTGTATAATAGCCTAACTGCAACCGAAACGCTAAAAGTGATGCTTAAAAGAATAATAAGTACATCAAAAGCATCTCGCAACGTCAGATATTGCATTCAAACAGGTTGAAAACCTCATATTAGCACTTACGAAGGCTTCTAGGCAAGCTTAGGCGTGACTCAATATGAATCCAATCGAAAGAAAAATTCAAACATTCTGTATTCAAACAATAAATTCGTTATTTTGTTTAAGTTAGAGAGCAATTTAACGGTTCTGAACGACTATAAACTTAGCTAGCAGTGTATAATAGCCTAACTGCAACCGAAGCGCTAAAAGTGCTGCTTAAATAAATTAAAAGTACACCAAAAGCATCTCGCATAGTTACATATTGCATTCAAACTGGTTGAAAACCTCATATTAGCACTTACGAAGGCTTCTAGGCACGCTTAGGTGTGATTCAATATGAATCAAATCGAAAGAAAAATTTCAACACTCTCTATTCAAATAATTCGTTATTTTGTTTAAGTTAGAGAGAAATCTAAGGATTCTGAACACCTATAAACTTAGCTAGCTGTGTATAATAGCCTAACTGCAACCGAAACGCTAAAAGTGATGCTTAAAAGAATAATAAGTACATCAAAAGCATCTCGCAACGTCAGATATTGCATTCAAACAGGTTGAAAACCTCATATTAGCACTTACGAAGGCTTCTAGGCAAGCTTAGGTGTGATTCAATATGAATCCAATCGAAAGAAAAATTCAAACATTCTGTATTCAAACAATTCGTTATTTTGTTTAAGTTAGAGAGCAATTTAACGGTTCTGAACGATTATAAACTTAGCTAGCAGTGTATAATAGCCTAACTGCAATCGAAGCGCTAAAAGTGCTGCTTAAATAAATAATAAGTACACCAAAAGCATCTCGCATAGTCACATATTGCATTCAAACTGGTTGAAAACCTCATATTAGCACTTACGAAAGCTTCTAGGCACGCTTAGGTGTGATTCAATATGAATCAAATCGAAAAAAAAATTTCAACACTCTCAATTCAAATAATTCGTTATTTTGTTTAAGTTAGAGAGAAATCTAAGGATTCTGAACACCTATAAACTTAGCTAGCTGTGTATAATAGCCTAACTGCAACCGAAACGCTAAAAGTGATGCTTAAAAGAATAATAAGTACATCAAAAGCATCTCGCAACGTCAGATATTGCTTTCAAACAGGTTGAAAACCTCATATTAGCACTTACGAAGGCTTCTAGGCAAGCTTAGGTGTGATTCAATATGAATCCAATCGAAAGAAAAATTCAAACATTCTGTATTCAAACAATTCGTTATTTTGTTTAAGTTAGAGAGCAATTTAACGGTTCTGAACGACTATAAACTTAGCTAGCAGTGTATAATAGCCTAACTGCAACCGAAGCGCTAAAAGTGCTGCTTAAATAAATAATAAGTACACCAAAAGCATCTCGCATAGTCACATATTGCATTCAAACTGGTTGAAAACCTCATATTAGCACTTACGAAGGCTTCTAGGCACGCTCAGGTGTGATTAAATATGAATCAAGTCGAAAGAAAAATTTCAACACTCTCTATTCAAATAATTCGTTATTTTGTTTAAGTTAGAGAGAAATCTAAGGATTCTAAACACCTATAAACTTAGCTAGCTGTGTATAATAGCCTAACTGCAACCGAAACGCTAAAAGTGATGCTTAAAAGAATAATAAGTACATCAAAAGCATCTCGCAACGTCAGATATTGCATTCAAACAGGTTGAAAACCTCATATTAACACTTACGAAGGCTTCTAGGCAAGCTTAGGTGTGATTCAATATGAATCCAATCGAAAGAAAAATTCAAACATTCTGTATTCAAACAATTCGTTATTTTGTTTAAGTTAGAGAGCAATTTAACGGTTCTGAACGACTATAAACTTAGCTAGCAGTGTATAATAGCCTAACTGCAACCGAAGCGCTAAAAGTGCTGCTTAAATAAATAATAAGTACACCAAAAGCATCTCGCATAGTCACATATTGCATTCAAACTGGTTGAAAACCTCATATTACCACTTACGAAGGCTTCTAGGCACGCTTAGGTGTGATTCAATATGAATCAAATCGAAAGAAAAATTTCAACACTCTCTATTCAAGTAATTCGTTATTTTGTTTAAGTTAGAGGGAAATCTAAGGATTCTGAACACCTATAAACTTAGCTAGCTGTGTATAATAGCCTAACTGCAACCGAAACGCTAAAAGTGATGCTTAAAAGAATAATAAGTACATCAAAAGCATCTCGCAACGTCAGATATTGCATTCAAACAGGTTGAAAACCTCATATTAGCACTTACGATGGCTTCTAGGCAAGCTTAGGTGTGATTCAATATGAATCCAATCGAAACAAAAATTCAAACATTCTGTATTCAAACAATTCGTTATTTTGTTTAAGTTAGAGAGCAATTTAACGGTTCTGAACGACTATAAACTTAGCTATCAGTGTATAATAGCCTAACTGCAACCGAAACGCTAAAAGTGCTGCTTAAATGAATAATAAGTACACCAAAAGAATCTCGCAACGTCACATATTGCATTCGAACAGGTTGAAAACCTCATATTAGCACTTACGAAAGCTTCTAGGCACGCTTAGGTGTGTTTCAATACGAATCCAATCGAAACAAAAATTCAAACATCCTGTATACAAATGATTCGTTATTTTGTTTATGTTAGAGTGCAATTTAAGGGTTCTGAACACCTATAAACTTAGCTAGCTGTGTATAATAGCCTAACTGCAACCGAAACGCTAAAAGTGCTACTTAAATGAATAATAAGTACACCAAAAGCATCTCGCAACGTCACATATTGCATTCAAACAGGTTGAAAACCTCATATTAGCACTTACGAAAGCTTCTAGGCACGCTTAGGTGTGATTCAATATGAATCCAATCGAAACAAAACTTCAAATATTCTGTATTCAAATGATTCGTTATTTTGTTTATGTTAGAGGGCAAGTTAAGGGTTCTGAACACCTATAAACTTAGCTAGCTGTGTATAATAGCCTAACTGCAACCGAAACGCTAAAAGTGATGCTTAAAAGAATAATAAGTACATCAAAAGCATCTCGCAACGTCAGATATTGCATTCAAACAGGTTGAAAACCTAATATTAGCACTTACGAAGGCTTCTAGGCACGCTTAGGTGTGATTCAGTATGAATCAAATCGAAAGAAAAATTTCAACACTCTCTATTCAAATAATTCGTTATTTTGTTTAAGTTAGAGAGAAATCTAAGGATTCTGAACACCTATAAACTTAGCTAGCTGTGTATAATAGCCTAACTGCAACCGAAACGCTAAAAGTGATGCTTAAAAGAATAATAAGTACATCAAAAGCATCTCGCAACGTCAGATATTGCATTCAAACAATTTGAAAACCTCATATTAGCACTTACGAAGGCTTCTAGGCAAGCTTAGGTGTGATTCAATATGAATCCAATCGAAAGAAAAATTCAAACATTCTGTATTCAAACAATTCGTTATTTTGTATAAGTTAGAGAGCAATTTAACGGTTCTGAACGACTATAAACTTAGCTAGCAGTGTATAATAGCCTAACTTCAACCGAAGCGCTAAAAGTGCTGCTTAAATAAATAATAAGTACAACAAAAGCATCTCGCATAGTCACATATTGCATTCAAACTGGTTGAAAACCTCATATTAGCACTTACGAAAGCTTCTAGGCACGCTTAGGTGTGATTCAATATGAATCAAATCGAAAGAAAAATTTCAACACTCTCTATTCAAATAATTCGTTATTTTGTTTAAGTTAGAGAGAAATCTAAGGATTCTAAACACCTATAAACTTAGCTAGCTGTGTATAATAGCCTAACTGCAACCGAAACGCTAAAAGTGATGCTTAAAAGAATAATAAGTACATCAAAAGCATCTCGCAACGTCAGATATTGCATTCAAACAATTTGAAAACCTCATATTAGCACTTACGAAGGCTTCTAGGCAAGCTTAGGTGTGATTCAATATGAATCCAATCGAAAGAAAAATTCAAACATTCTGTATTCAAACAATTCGTTATTTTGTTTAAGTTAGAGAGCAATTTAACGGTTCTGAACGACTATAAACTTAGCTAGCAGTGTATAATAGCCTAACTGCAACCGAAGCGCTAAAAGTGCTGCTTAAATAAATAATAAGTACACCAAAAGCATCTCGCATAGTCACATATTGCATTCAAACTGGTTGAAAACCTCATATTAGCACTTACGAAAGCTTCTAGGCACGCTTAGGTGTGATTCAATATGAATCAAATCGAAAGAAAAATTTCTACACTCTCTATTCAAATAATTCGTTATTTTGTTTAAGTTAGAGAGAAATCAAAGGATTCTGAACACCTATAAACTTAGCTAGCTGTGTATAATGGCCTAACTGCAACCGAAACGCTAAAAGTGATGCTTCAAAGAATAATAAGTACATCAAAAGCATCTCGCAACGTCAGATATTGCATTCAAACAGGTTGAAAACCTCATATTAGCACTTACGAAGGCTTCTAGGCAAGCTTAGGTGTGATTCAATATGAATCCAATCGAAAGAAAAATTCAAACATTCTGTATTCAAATAATTCGTTATTTTGTTTAAGTTAGAGCGAAATTTAACGGTTCTGAACGACTATAAACTTAGCTAGCAGTGTATAATAGCCTAACTGCAACCGAAGCGCTAAAAGAGCTGCTGAAATAAATAATAAGTACACCAAAAGCATCTCGCATAGTCACATATTGCATTCAAACTGGTTGAAAACCTCATATTAGCACTTACGAAGGCTTCTAGGCACGCTTAGGTGTGATTCAATATGAATCAAATCGAAAGAAAAATTTCAACACTCTCTATTCAAATAATTCGTTATTTTGTTTAAGTTAGAGAGAAATCTAAGGATTCTGAACACCTATAAACTTAGCTAGCTGTGTATAATAGCCTAACTGCAACCGAAACGCTAAAAGTGATGCTTAAAAGAATAATAAGTACATCAAAAGCATCTCGCAACGTCAGATATTGCATTCAAACAGGTTGAAAACCTCATATTAGCACTTACGAAGGCTTCTAGGAAAGCTTAGGTGTGATTCAATATGAATCCAATCGAAAGAAAAATTCAAACATTCTGTATTCAAACAATTCGTTATTTTGTTTAAGTTAGAGAGCAATTTAACGGTTCTGAACGACTATAAACTTAGCTAGCAGTGTATAATAGCCTAACTGCAACCGAAGCGCTAAAAGTGCTGCTTAAATAAATAATAAGTACACCAAAAGCATCTCGCATAGTCACATATTGCATTCAAACTGGTTGAAAACCTCATATTACCACTTACGAAGGCTTCTAGGCACGCTTAGGTGTGATTCAATATGAATCAAATCGAAAGAAAAATTTCAACACTCTCTATTCAAGTAATTCGTTATTTTGTTTAAGTTAGAGGGAAATCTAAGGATTCTGAACACCTATAAACTTAGCTAGCTGTGTATAATAGCCTAACTGCAACCGAAACGCTAAAAGTGATGCTCAAAAGCTCATATTAGCACTTACGATGGCTTCTAGGCAAGCTTAGGTGTGATTCAATATGAATCCAATCGAAACAAAAATTCAAACATTCTGTATTCAAACAATTCGTTATTTTGTTTAAGTTAGAGAGCAATTTAACGGTTCTGAACGACTATAAACTTAGCTATCAGTGTATAATAGCCTAACTGCAACCGAAACGCTAAAAGTGCTGCTTAAATGAATAATAAGTACACCAAAAGAATCTCGCAACGTCACATATTGCATTCGAACAGGTTGAAAACCTCATATTAGCACTTACGAAAGCTTCTAGGCACGCTTAGGTGTGTTTCAATACGAATCCAATCGAAACAAAAATTCAAACATCCTGTATACAAATGATTCGTTATTTTGTTTATGTTAGAGTGCAATTTAAGGGTTCTGAACACCTATAAACTTAGCTAGCTGTGTATAATAGCCTAACTGCAACCGAAACGCTAAAAGTGCTACTTAAATGAATAATAAGTACACCAAAAGCATCTCGCAACGTCACATATTGCATTCAAACAGGTTGAAAACCTCATATTAGCACTTACGAAAGCTTCTAGGCACGCTTAGGTGTGATTCAATATGAATCCAATCGAAACAAAAATTCAAATATTCTGTATTCAAATGATTCGTTATTTTGTTTATGTTAGAGGGCAAGTTAAGGGTTCTGAACACCTATAAACTTAGCTAGCTGTGTATAATAGCCTAACTGCAACCGAAACGCTAAAAGTGATGCTTAAAAGAATAATAAGTACATCAAAAGCATCTCGCAACGTCAGATATTGCATTCAAACAGGTTGAAAACCTAATATTAGCACTTACGAAGGCTTCTAGGCACGCTTAGGTGTGATTCAGTATGAATCAAATCGAAAGAAAAATTTCAACACTCTCTATTCAAATAATTCGTTATTTTGTTTAAGTTAGAGAGAAATCTAAGGATTCTGAACACCTATAAACTTAGCTAGCTGTGTATAATAGCCTAACTGCAACCGAAACGCTAAAAGTGATGCTTAAAAGAATAATAAGTACATCAAAAGCATCTCGCCACGTCAGATATTGCATTCAAACAATTTGAAAACCTCATATTAGCACTTACGAAGGCTTCTAGGCAAGCTTAGGTGTGATTCAATATGAATCCAATCGAAAGAAAAATTCAAACATTCTGTATTCAAACAATTCGTTATTTTGTATAAGTTAGAGAGCAATTTAACGGTTCTGAACGACTATAAACTTAGCTAGCAGTGTATAATAGCCTAACTTCAACCGAAGCGCTAAAAGTGCTGCTTAAATAAATAATAAGTACACCAAAAGCATCTCGCATAGTCACATATTGCATTCAAACTGGTTGAAAACCTCATATTAGCACTTACGAAAGCTTCTAGGCACGCTTAGGTGTGATTCAATATGAATCAAATCGAAAGAAAAATTTCAACACTCTCTATTCAAATAATTCGTTATTTTGTTTAAGTTAGAGAGAAATCTAAGGATTCTAAACACCTATAAACTTAGCTAGCTGTGTATAATAGCCTAACTGCAACCGAAACGCTAAAAGTGATGCTTAAAAGAATAATAAGTACATCAAAAGCATCTCGCAACGTCAGATATTGCATTCAAACAATTTGAAAACCTCATATTAGCACTTACGAAGGCTTCTAGGCAAGCTTAGGTGTGATTCAATATGAATCCAATCGAAAGAAAAATTCAAACATTCTGTATTCAAACAATTCGTTATTTTGTTTAAGTTAGAGAGCAATTTAACGGTTCTGAACGACTATAAACTTAGCTAGCAGTGTATAATAGCCTAACTGCAACCGAAGCGCTAAAACTGCTGCTTAAATAAATAATAAGTACACCAAAAGCATCTCGCATAGTCACATATTGCATTCAAACTGGTTGAAAACCTCATATTAGCACTTACGAAAGCTTCTAGGCACGCTTAGGTGTGATTCAATATGAATCAAATCGAAAGAAAAATTTCTACACTCTCTATTCAAATAATTCGTTATTTTGTTTAAGTTAGAGAGAAATCAAAGGATTCTGAACACCTATAAACTTAGCTAGCTGTGTATAATGGCCTAACTGCAACCGAAACGCTAAAAGTGATGCTTCAAAGAATAATAAGTACATCAAAAGCATCTCGCAACGTCAGATATTGCATTCAAACAGGTTGAAAACCTCATATTAGCACTTACGAAGGCTTCTAGGCAAGCTTAGGTGTGATTCAATATGAATCCAATCGAAAGAAAAATTCAAACATTCTGTATTCAAATAATTCGTTATTTTGTTTAAGTTAGAGCGCAATTTAACGGTTCTGAACGACTATAAACTTAGCTAGCAGTGTATAATAGCCTAACTGCAACCGAAGCGCTAAAAGAGCTGCTGAAATAAATAATAAGTACACCAAAAGCATCTCGCATAGTCACATATTGCATTCAAACTGGTTGAAAACCTCATATTAGCACTTACGAAGGCTTCTAGGCACGCTTAGGTGTGATTCAATATGAATCAAATCGAAAGAAAAATTTCAACACTCTCTATTCAAATAATTCGTTATTTTGTTTAAGTTAGAGAGAAATCTAAGGATTCTGAACACCTATAAACTTAGCTAGCTGTGTATAATAGCCTAACTGCAACCGAAACGCTAAAAGTGATGCTTAAAAGAATAATAAGTACATCAAAAGCATCTCGCAACGTCAGATATTGCATTCAAACAGGTTGAAAACCTCATATTAGCACTTACGAAGGCTTCTAGGCAAGCTTAGGTGTGATTCAATATGAATCCAATCGAAAGAAAAATTCAAACATTCTGTATTCAAACAATTCGTTATTTTGTTTAAGTTAGAGAGCAATTTAACGGTTCTGAACGACTATAAACTTAGCTAGCAGTGTATAATAGCCTAACTGCAACCGAAGCGCTAAAAGTGCTGCTTAAATAAATAATAAGTACACCAAAAGCATCTCGCATAGTCACATATTGCATTCAAACTGGTTGAAAACCTCATATTAGCACTTACGAAGGCTTCTAGGCACGCTTAGGTGTGATTCAATATGAATCAAATCGAAAGAAAAATTTCAACACTCTCTATTCAAATAATTCGTTATTTTGTTTAAGTTAGAGAGCAATTTAACGGTTCTGAACGACTATAAACTTAGCTAGCAGTGTATAATAGCCTAACTGCAATCGAAGCGCTAAAAGTGCTGCTTAAATAAATAATAAGTACACCAAAAGCATCTCGCATAGACACATATTGCATTCAAACAGGTTGAAAACCTCATATTAGCACTTACGAAGGCTTCTAGGCACGCTTAGGTGTGATTCAATATGAATCAAATCGAAAGAAAAATTTCAACACTCTCTATTCAAATAATTCGTTATTTTGTTTAACCCTCGCGTGACCAAGATCGAAAATTTTCCGGGATCGTCCAAGCGGGGTAACCAAGTTACCCCACATTAAATTTGCATTTATTGTGGTTTTGTGAACTAGAAATTATTGTAAATATATTGAATATGAAACAAAATTACAAATATAATGTTATATATCTTATTTTGCAAGCAAGTAAGGAATAAAGTTTAAAAAATTAGATTGTAGGTATTCTGACATAACAAAAAGAGGTAGGTAATAAAAAATTGTTTTTATTTCAGACACTTTAACCTTCTAATCTGGAGTCATTGGGCATCATTTTGACAGTCAATGCAGAAAAACTTTTTCATTTCTTTTCTGTGTGTTGCACACGGTCACGCCACATTCGGAACATTTTTAATTCTTGACTTTCTATCTTCTCTTCGCGGACAAAACTGACATCGAGTGCTTGTGCCAACAGGTACGGAGCTTCTACCCTTTCTGTCAGATTTTTGCATGCCTCGACAATTCCGCTCTCTAGTTTTTACGTCCGGAAGTGCAAGTTGTTGACCTAGTATCTGAAGGGATTTTCTGCGTTTTCCTTTATTTCTACACCGCTCAGGAAGTTTTTGGGAAAATATTGAACTAAAGCAATTTTATGCAGCAGCGATTAACGCACACAACCGATTTCTTCAAGTTACGACTTGTTTTAGCCGGGCGCATCTATAATACGTAGATGGCCAAGCCGGGTAACTAAGTTACCCCACGCACAAAATTCTTAATTACTACAAATGTAAATTAGATAAATATAAAATTCCAAGAAAAGTATGTTTATCTAAGTATTTTCGAGGATTACCTAAAACATGATATCTTTAAAAAAAAGTATTGCTAAATAGTGCTGAAAAATGGAAATTTGGGGTAACTCAGTTACCCCCCTTGGTCACGCGAGGGTTAAGTTAGAGAGAAATCTAAGGATTCTGAACACCTATAAACTTAGCCAGCTGTGTATAATAACCTAACTGCAACCGAAACGCTAAAAGTGATGCTTAAAAGAATAATAAGTACATCAAAAGCATCTCGCAACGTCAGATATTGCATTCAAACAGGTTGAAAACCTAATATTAGCACTTACAAAGGCTTCTAGGCACGCTTAGGTGTGATTCAATATGAATCCAATCGAAAGAAAAATTCAAACATTCTGTATTCAAACAATTCGTTATTTTGTTTAAGTTAGAGAGAAATTTAACGGTTCTAAACGACTATAAACTTAGCTAGCAGTGTATAATAGCCTAACTGCAACCGAAGCGCTAAAAGTGCTGCTTAAATAAATAATAAGTACACCAAAAGCATCTCGCATAGTCACATATTGCATTCAAACTGGTTGAAAACCTCATATTAGCACTTACGAAGGCTTCTAGGCACGCTTAGGTGTGATTCAATATGAATCAAATCGAAAGAAAAATTTCAACACTCTCTATTCAAATAATTCGTTATTTTGTTTAAGTTAGAGAGAAATCTAAGGATTCTGAACACCTATAAACTTAGCTAGCTGTGTATAATAACCTAACTGCAACCGAAACGCTAAAAGTGATGCTTAAAAGAATAATAAGTACATCAAAAGCATCTCGCAACGTCAGATATTGCATTCAAACAGGTTGAAAACCTAATATTAGCACTTACAAAGGCTTCTAGGCACGCTTAGGTGTGATTCAGTATGAATCAAATCGAAAGAAAAATTTCAACACTCTCTATTCAAATAATTCGTTATTTTGTTTAAGTTAGAGAGAAATCTAAGGATTCTGAACACCTATAAACTTAGCTAGCTCTGTATAATAGCCTAACTGCAACCGAAACGCTAAAAGTGATGCTTAAAAGAATAATAAGTACATCAAAAGCATCTCGCAACGTCAGATATTGCATTCAAACAATTTGAAAACCTCATATTAGCACTTACAAAGGCTTCTAGGCAAGCTTAGGTGTGATTCAATATGAATCCAATCGAAAGAAAAATTCAAACATTCTGTATTCAAACAATTCGTTATTTTGTTTAAGTTAGAGAGAAATTTAACGGTTCTAAACGACTATAAACTTAGCTAGCAGTGTATAATAGCCTAACTGCAACCGAAGCGCTAAAAGTGCTGCTTAAATAAATAATAAGTACACCAAAAGCATCTCGCATAGTCACATATTGCATTCAAACTGGTTGAAAACCTCATATGAGCACTTACGAAAGCTTCTAGGCACGCTTAGGTGTGATTCAATATGAATCACATCGAAAGAAAAATTTCAACACTCTCTATTCAAATAATTCGTTATTTTGTTTAAGTTAGAGAGAAATCAAAGGATTCTGAACACCTATAAACTTAGCTAGCTGTGTATAATGGCCTAACTGCAACCGAAACGCTAAAAGTGATGCTTAAAAGAATAATAAGTACATCAAAAGCATCTCGCAACGTCAGATATTGCATTCAAACAGGTTGAAAACCTCATATTAGCACTTACGAAGGCTTCTAGGCAAGCTTAGGTGTGATTCAATATGAATCCATTCGAAAGAAAAATTCAAACATTCTGTATTCAAACAATTCGTTATTTTGTTTAAGTTAGAGAGCAATTTAACGGTTCTGAACGACTATAAACTTAGCTAGCAGTGTATAATAGCCTAACTGCAACCGAAGCGCTAAAAGAGCTGCTGAAATAAATAATAAGTACACCAAAAGCATCTCGCATAGTCACATATTGCATTCAAACTGGTTGAAAACCTCATATTAGCACTTACGAAGGCTTCTAGGCACGCTTAGGTGTGATTCAATATGAATCAAATCGAAAGAAAAATTTCAACACTCTCTATTCAAATAATTCGTTATTTTGTTTAAGTTAGAGAGAAATCTAAGGATTCTGAACACCTATAAACTTAGCTAGCTGTGTATAATAGCCTAACTGCAACCGAAACGCTAAAAGTGATGCTTAAAAGAATAATAAGTACATCAAAAGCATCTCGCAACGTCAGATATTGCATTCAAACAGGTTGAAAACCTCATATTAGCACTTACGAAGGCTTCTAGGCAAGCTTAGGTGTGATTCAATATGAATCCAATCGAAAGAAAAATTCAAACATTCTGTATTCAAACAATTCGTTATTTTGTTTAAGTTAGAGAGCAATTTAACGGTTCTGACCGACTATAAACTTAGCTAGCAGTGTATAATAGCCTAACTGCAACCGAAGCGCTAAAAGTGCTGCTTAAATAAATAATAAGTACACCAAAAGCATCTCGCATAGTCACATATTGCATTCAAACTGGTTGAAAACCTCATATTAGCACTTACGAAGGCTTCTAGGCACGCTTAAGTGTGATTCAATATGAATCAAATCGAAAGAAAAATTTCAACACTCTCTATTCAAATAATTCGTTATTTTGTTTAAGTTAGAGAGAAATCTAAGGATTCTGAACACCTATAAACTTAGCTAGCTGTGTATAATAGCCTAACTGCAACCGAAACGCTAAAAGTGATGCTTAAAAGAATAATAAGTACATCAAAAGCATCTCGCAACGTCAGATATTGCATTCAAACAGGTTGAAAACCTCATATTAGCACTTACGAAGGCTTCTAGGCAAGCTTAGGTGTGATTCAATATGAATCCAATCGAAAGAAAAATTCAAACATTCTGTATTCAAACAATTCGTTATTTTGTTTAAGTTAGAGAGCAATTTAACGGTTCTGAACGACTATAAACTTAGCTAGCAGTGTATAATAGCCTAACTGCAATCGAAGCGCTAAAAGTGCTGCTTAAATAAATAATAAGTACACCAAAAGCATCTCGCATAGTCACATATTGCATTCAAACTGGTTGAAAACCTCATATTAGCACTTACGAAAGCTTCTAGGCACGCTTAGGTGTGATTCAATATGAATCAAATCGAAAGAAAAATTTCAACACTCTCTATTCAAATAATTCGTTATTTTGTTTAAGTTAGAGAGAAATCTAAGGATTCTGAACACCTATAAACTTAGCTAGCTGTGTATAATAGCCTAACTGCAACCGAAACGCTAAAAGTGATGCTTAAAAGAATAATAAGTACATCAAAAGCATCTCGCAACGTCAGATATTGCATTCAAACAGATTGAAAACCTCATATTAGCACTTACGAAGGCTTCTAGGCAAGCTTAGGTGTGATTCAATATGAATCCAATCGAAAGAAAAATTCAAACATTCTGTATTCAAACAATTCGTTATTTTGTTTAAGTTAGAGAGCAATTTAAGGGTTCTGAACGACTATAAACTTAGCTAGCATTGTATAATAGCCTAACTGCAACCGAAGCGCTAAAAGTGCTGCTTAAATAAATAATAAGTACACCAAAAGCATCTCGCATAGTCACATATTGCATTCAAACTGGTTGAAAACCTCATATTAGCACTTACAAAGGCTTCTACGCACGCTTAGGTGTGATTCAATATGAATCAAATCGAAAGAAAAATTTCAACACTCTCTATTCAAATAATTCGTTATTTTGTTTAAGTTAGAGAGAAATCTAAGGATTCTAAACACCTATAAACTTAGCTAGCTGTGTATAATAGCCTAACTGCAACCGAAACGCTAAAAGTGATGCTTAAAAGAATAATAAGTACATCAAAAGCATCTCGCAACGACAGATATTGCATTCAAACAGGTTGAAAACCTCATATTAGCACTTACGAAGGCTTCTAGGCAAGCTTAGGTGTGATTCAATATGAATCCAATCGAAAGAAAAATTCAAACATTCTGTATTCAAACAATTCGTTATTTTGTTTAAGTTAGAGAGCAATTTAACGGTTCTGAACGACTATAAACTTAGCTAGCAGTGTATAATAGCATAACTGCAACCGAAGCGCTAAAAGTGCTGCTTAAATAAATAATAAGTACACCAAAAGCATCTCGCATAGTCACATATTGCATTCAAACTGGTTGAAAACCTCATATTAGCACTTACGAAGGCTTCTAGGCACGCTTAGGTGTGATTCAATATGAATCAAATCGAAAGAAAAATTTCAACACTCTCTATTCAAGTAATTCGTTATTTTGTTTAAGTTAGAGAGAAATCTAAGGATTCTGAACACCTATAAACTTAGCTAGCTGTGTATAGTAGCCTAACTGCAACCGAAACGCTAAAAGTGATGCTTAAAAGAATAATAAGTACATCAAAAGCATCTCGCAACGTCAGATATTGCATTCAAACAGGTTGATAACCTCATATTAGCACTTACGAAGGCGTCTAGGCAAGCTTAGGTGTGATTCAATATGAATCCAATCGAAAGAAAAATTCAAACATTCTGTATTCAAACAATTCGTTATTTTGTTTAAGTTAGAGAGCAATTTAACGGTTCTGAACGACTATAAACTTAGCTAGCAGTGTATAATAGCCTAACTGCAACCGAAGCGCTAAAAGTGCTGCTTAAATAAATAATAAGTACACCAAAAGCATCTCGCATAGTCACATATTGCATTCAAACTGGTTGAAAACCTCATATTAGCACTTACGAAAGCTTCTAGGCAGGCTAGGTGTGATTCAATATGAATCAAATCGAAAGAAAAATGTCAACACTCTCTATTCAAATAATTCGTTATTTTGTTTAAGTTAGAGAGAAATCTAAGGATTCTGAACACCTATAAACTTAGCTAGCTGTGTATAATAGCCTAACTGCAACCGAAACGCTAAAAGTGATGCTTAAAAGAATAATAAGTACATCAAAAGCATCTCACAACGTCAGATATTGCATTCAAACAGGTTGAAAACCTCATATTAGCACTTACGAAGGCTTCTAGGCAAGCTTAGGTGTGATTCAATATGAATCCAATCGAAAGAAAAATTCAAACATTCTGTATTCAAACAATTCGTTATTTTTTTTAAGTTAGAGAGCAATTTAACGGTTCTGAACGACTATAAACTTAGCTAGCAGAGTATAATAGCCTAACTGCAACCGAAGCGCTAAAAGTGCTGCTTAAATAAATAATAAGTACACCAAAAGCATCTCGCATAGTCACATATTGCATTCAAACTGGTTGAAAACCTCATATTAGCACTTACGAAGGCTTCTAGGCACGCTTAGGTGTGATTCAGTATGAATCAAATCGAAAGAAAAATTTCAACACTCTCTATTCAAATAATTCGTTATTTTGTTTAAGTTAGAGAGAAATCTAAGGATTCTGAACACCTATAAACTTAGCTAGCTGTGTATAATAGCCTAACTGCAACCGAAACGCTAAAAATGATGCTTAAAAGAATAATAAGTACATCAAAAGCATCTCGCAACGTCAGATATTGCATTCAAACAGGTTGAAAACCTCATATTAGCACTTACGAAGGCATCTAGGCAAGCTTAGGTGTGATTCAATATGAATCCAATCGAAAGAAAAATTCAAACATTCTGTATTCAAACAATTCGTTATTTTGTTTAAGTTAGAGAGCAATTTAACGGTTCTGAACGACTATAAACTTAGCTAGCAGTGTATAATAGCCTAACTGCAACCGAAGCGCTAAAAGTGCTGCTTAAATAAATAATAAGTACACCAAAAGCATCTCGCATAGTCACATATTGCATTCAAACTGGTTGAAAACCTCATATTAGCACTTACGAAAGCTTCTAGGCACGCTAGGTGTGATTCAATATGAATCAAATCGAAAGAAAAATGTCAACACTCTCTATTCAAATAATTCGTTATTTTGTTTAAGTTAGAGAGAAATCTAAGGATTCTGAACACCTATAAACTTAGCTAGCTGTGTATAATAGCCTAACTGCAACCGAAACGCTAAAAGTGATGCTTAAAAGAATAATAAGTACATCAAAAGCATCTCACAACGTCAGATATTGCATTCAAACAGGTTGAAAACCTCATATTAGCACTTACGAAGGCTTCTAGGCAAGCTTAGGTGTGATTCAATATGAATCCAATCGAAAGAAAAATTCAAACATTCTGTATTCAAACAATTCGTTATTTTGTTTAAGTTAGAGAGCAATTTAACGGTTCTGAACGACTAAAAACTTAGCTAGCAGTGTATAATAGCCTAACTGCAACCGAAGCGCTAAAAGTGCAGCTTAAATAAATAATAAGTACACCAAAAGCATCTCGCATAGTCACATATTGCATTCAAACTGGTTGAAAACCTCATATTAGCACTTACGAAGGCTTCTAGGCACGCTTAGGTGTGATTCAGTATGAATCAAATCGAAAGAAAAATTTCAACACTCTCTATTCAAATAATTCGTTATTTTGTTTAAGTTAGAGAGAAATCTAAGGATTCTGAACACCTATAAACTTAGCTAGCTGTGTATAATAGCCTAACTGCAACCGAAACGCTAAAAGTGATGCTTAAAAGAATAATAAGTACATCAAAAGCATCTCGCAACGTCAGATATTGCATTCAAACAGGTTGAAAACCTCATATTAGCACTTACGAAGGCTTCTAGGCAAGCTTAGGTGTGATTCAATATGAATCCAATCGAAAGAAAAATTCAAACATTCTGTATTCAAACAATTCGTTATTTTGTTTAAGTTAGAGAGCAATTTAACGGTTCTGAACGACTATAAACTTAGCTAGCAGTGTATAATAGCCTAACTGCAACCGAAGCGCTAAAAGTGCTGCTTAAATAAATAATAAGTACACCAAAAGCATCTCGCATAGTCACATATTGCATTCAAACTGGTTGAAAACCTCATATTAGCACTGACGAAGGCTTCTAGGCACGCTTAGGTGTGATTCAGTATGAATCCAATCGAAAGAAAAATTCAAACATCCTGTATTCAAACAATTCGTTATTTTGTTTAAGTTAGAGAGCAATTTAACGGTTCTGAACGACTATAAACTTAGCTAGCAGTGTATAATAGCCTAACTGCAACCGAAGCGCTAAAAGTGCTGCTTAAATAAATAATAAGTACACCAAAAGCATCTCGCATAGTCACATATTGCATTCAAACTGGTTGAAAACCTCATATTAGCACTTACGAAGGCTTCTAGTAGCACTTACGAAGGCTACTAGGCACGCTTAGGTGTAATTCAATATGAATCCAATCGAAAGAAAAATTCAAACACTCTGTAATCAAACAATTCGTTATTTTGTTTAAGTTAGAGAGCAATTTAACGGTTTTGAACGACTATAAACTTAGCTAGCAGTGTATAATAGCCTAACTGCAACCGAAGCGCTAAAAGTGCTGCTTAAATAAATAATAAGTACACCAAAAGCATCTCGCATAGTCACATATTGCATTCAAACTGGTTGAAAACCTCATATTAGCACTTACGAAAGCTTCTAGGTACGCTTAGGTGTGATTCAATATGAATCCAATCGAAAGAAAAATTTAAACATTCTGTATTCAAATAATTCGTTATTTTGTTTAAGTTAGAGAGCAATTTAAGGGATCAGAACACCTATAAACTTAACTAGCTGTGCATAATAGCCTAACTGCAACCGAAACGCTAAAAGTGCTGTTTAAATGAATAATAAGTACACCAAAAGCATCTCGCAACGTCACATATTGCATTCAAACAAGTTGAAAACCTCATATTAGCACTTACGAAGGCTTCTAATCACGCTTAGGTGTGATTCAATTTGAATCCAATCGAAACAAAAATTCAAACATTCTGTATTCAAATGATTCGTTATTTTGTTTATATTAGAGGGCAATTTAAGGGTTCTGAACACCTATAAACTTAGCTAGCTTTGTATAATAGCCTAACTGCAACCGAAACGCTAAAAGTGCTGCTTAAATGAATAATTAGTACACCAAAAGCATCTCGCAACGTCACATATTGCATTCACTCTGAATGAAAACCTCATATTAGCGCTTACGAAGGCTTCTAGGCACGCTTAGGTGTGATTCAATATGAATCCAATGGAAAGATAAATTTAAACATTCTGTATTCAAATAATTCGTTATTTTGTTTAAGTTAGAAAAAAATGTAAGGGTTCTGAACACCTATAAACTTAGCTAGCTGTGTATAATAGCCTAACTGCAACCGAAACGCTAAAAGTGCTGCTTAAAAGAATAATAAGTACATCAAAAGCATCTCGCAACGTCACATATTGCATTCAAACAGGTTGAAAACCTAATATTAGCACTTACGAAGGCTTCTAGGCACGCTTAGGTGTGATTCAGTATGAATCAAATCGAAAGAAAAATTTCAACACTCTCTATTCAAATAATTCGTTATTTTGTTTAAGTTAGAGAGAAATCTAAGGATTCTGAACATCTATAAACTTAGCTAGCTGTGTATAATAGCCTAACTGCAACCGAAACGCTAAAAGTGATGCTTAAAAGATTAATAAGTACATCAAAAGCATCTCGCAACGTCAGATATTGCATTCAAACAGGTTGAAATCCTCATATTAGCACTTACGAAGGCTTCTAGGCAAGCTTAGGTGTGATTCAATATGAATCCAATCGAAAGAAAAATTCAAACATTATTCAAACAATTCGTTATTTTGTTTAAGTTAGAGAGCAATTTAAAGGTTCTGAACGACTATAAACTTAGCTAGCAGTGTATAGTACCATAACTGCAACCGAAACGCTAAAAGTGATGCTTAAAAGAATAATAAGTACATCAAAAGCATCTCGCAACGTCAGATATTGCATTCAAACAGGTTGAAAACCTCATATTAGCACTTACAAAGGCTTCTAGGCACACTTAGGTGTGATTCAATATAAATCCAATCGAAAGAAAAATTCAAACATTCTGTATTCAAACAATTCGTTATTTTGTTTAAGTTAGAGAGCAATTTAAAGGTTCTGAACGACTATAAACTTAGCTAGCAGTGTATAATAGCCTAACTGCAACCGAAACGCTAAAAGTGATGCTTAAAAGAATAATAAGTACATCAAAAGCATCTCGCAACGTCAGATATTGCATTTAAACAGGTTGAAAACCTCATATTAGCACTTACGAAGGCTTCTAGGCACGCTTAGGTGTGATTCAATATGAATCCAATCGAAAGAAAAATTCAAACATTTTGTATTCAAACAATTCGTTATTTTGTTTAAGTTAGAGAGCAATTTAAAGGTTCTGAACGACTATAAACTTAGCTAGCAGTGTATAATAGCCTAACTGCAACCGAAACGCTAAAAGTGATGCTTAGAAGAATAATAAGTACATCAAAAGCATCTCGCAACGTCAGATATTGCATTCAAACAGGTTGAAAACCTCATATTAGCACTTACGAAGGCTTCTAGGCACGCTTAGGTGTGATTCAATATGAATCCAATCGAAAGAAAAATTCAAACATTTTGTATTTAAACAATTCGTTATTTTGTTTAAGTTAGAGAGCAATTTAAAGGTTCTGAACGACTATAAACTTAGCTAGCAGTGTATAATAGCCTAACTGCAACCGAAACGCTAAAAGTGATGCTTAAAAGAATAATAAGTACATCAAAAGCATCTCGCAACGTCAGATATTGCATTCAAACAGGTTGAAAACCTCATATTAGCACTTACGAAGGCTTCTAGGCACGCTTAGGTGTGATTCAATATGAATCCAATCGAAAGAAAAATTCAAACATTCTGTATTCAAACAATTCGTTATTTTGTTTAAGTTAGAGAGCAATTTAAAGGTTCTGAACGACTATAAACTTAGCTAGCAGTGTATAATAGCCTAACTGCAACCGAAACGCTAAAAGTGATGCTTAAAAGAATAATAAGTACATCAAAAGCATCTCGCAACGTCAGATATTGCATTCAAACAGGTTGAAAACCTCATATTAGCACTTACGAAGGCTTCTAGGCACGCTTAGGTGTGATTCAATATGAATCCAATCGAAAGAAAAATTCAAACATTCTGTATTCAAACAATTCGTTATTTTGTTTAAGTTAGAGAGCAATTTAAAGGTTCTGAACGACTATAAACTTAGCTAGCAGTGTATAATAGCCTAACTGCAACCGAAACGTTAAAAGTGATGCTTAAAAGAATAATAAGTACATCAAAAGCATCTCGCAACGTCAGATATTGCATTCAAACAGGTTGAAAACCTCATATTAGCACTTACGAAGGCTTCTAGGAACGCTTAGGTGTGATTCAATATGAATCCAATCGAAAGAAAAATTCAAACATTTTGTATTCAAACAATTCGTTATTTTGTTTAAGTTAGAGAGCAATTTAAAGGTTCTGAACGACTATAAACTTAGCTAGCAGTGTATAATAGCCTAACTGCAACCGAAACGCTAAAAGTGATGCTTAAAAGAATAATAAGTACATCAAAAGCATCTCGCAACGTCAGATATTGCATTCAAACAGGTTGAAAACCTCATATTAGCACTTACGAGGGCTTCTAGGCACGCTTAGGTGTGATTCAATATGAATCCAATCGAAAGAAAAATTCAAACATTCTGTATTCAAACAATTCGTTATTTTGTTTAAGTTAGAGAGCAATTTAAAGGTTCTGAACGACTATAAACTTAGCTAGCAGTGTATAATAGCCTAACAGCAACCGAAACGCTAAAAGTGATGCTTAAAAGGATAATAAGTACATCAAAAGCATCTCGCAACGTCAGATATTGCATTCAAACAGGTTGAAAACCTCATATTAGCACTTACGAAGGCTTCTAGGCACGCTTAGGTGTGATTCAATATGAATCCAATCGAAAGAAAAATTCAAACATTTTGTATTCAAACAATTCGTTATTTTGTTTAAGTTAGAGAGCAATTTAAAGGTTCTGAACGACTATAAACTTAGCTAGCAGTGTATAATAGCCTAACTGCAACCGAAACGCTAAAAGTGATGCTTAGAAGAATAATAAGTACATCAAAAGCATCTCGCAACGTCAGATATTGCATTCAAACAGGTTGAAAACCTCATATTAGCACTTACGAAGGCTTCTAGGCACGCTTAGGTGTGATTCAATATGAATCCAATCGAAAGAAAAATTCAAACATTTTGTATTCAAACAATTCGTTATTTTGTTTAAGTTAGAGAGCAATTTAAAGGTTCTGAACGACTATAAACTTAGCTAGCAGTGTATAATAGCCTAACTGCAACCGAAACGCTAAAAGTGAAGCTTAAAAGAATAATAAGTACATCAAAAGCATCTCGCAACGTCAGATATTGCATTCAAACAGGTTGAAAACCTCATATTAGCACTTACGAAGGCTTCTAGGCACGCTTAGGTGTGATTCAATATGAATCCAATCGAAAGAAAAATTCAAACATTCTGTATTCAAACAATTCGTTATTTTGTTTAAGTTAGAGAGCAATTTAAAGGTTCTGAACGACTATAAACTTAGCTAGCAGTGTATAATAGCCTAACTGCAACCGAAACGCTAAAAGTGATGCTTAAAAGAATAATAAGTACATCAAAAGCATCTCGCAACGTCAGATATTGCATTCAAACAGGTTGAAAACCTCATATTAGCACTTACGAAGGCTTCTAGGCACGCTTAGGTGTGATTCAATATGAATACAATCGAAAGAAAAATTCAAACATTCTGTATTCAAACAATTCGTTATTTTGTTTAAGTTAGAGAGCAATTTAAAGGTTCTGAACGACTATAAACTTAGCTAGCAGTGTATAATAGCCTAACTGCAACCGAAACGTTAAAAGTGATGCTTAAAAGAATAATAAGTACATCAAAAGCATCTCGCAACGTCAGATATTGCATTCAAACAGGTTGAAAACCTCATATTAGCACTTACGAAGGCTTCTAGGAACGCTTAGGTGTGATTCAATATGAATCCAATCGAAAGAAAAATTCAAACATTTTGTATTCAAACAATTCGTTATTTTGTTTAAGTTAGAGAGCAATTTAAAGGTTCTGAACGACTATAAACTTAGCTAGCAGTGTATAATAGCCTAACTGCAACCGAAACGCTAAAAGTGATGCTTAAAAGAATAATAAGTACATCAAAAGCATCTCGCAACGTCACATATTGCATTCAAACTGGTTGAAAACCTCATATTAGCACTTACGAAAGCTTCTTGGCACGCTTAGGTGTGATTCAATATGAATCCAATCGAAAGAAAAATTCAAACATTCTGTATTCAAACAATTTGTTATTTTGTTTAAGTTAGAGAGCAATTTAAAGGTTCTGAACGACTATAAACTTAGCTAGCAGTGTATAGTAGCCTAACTGCAACCGAAACGCTAAAAGTGATGCTTAAAAGAATAATAAGTACACCAAAAGCATCTCACATAGTCACATATTGCATTCAAACTGGTTGAAAACATCATATTAGCACTTACGAAAGCTTCTAGGCACGCTTAGGTGTAATTCAATATGAATCCAATCGAAACAAAAATTCAAACATCCTGTATTCAAATGATTCGTTATTTTGTATATGTTAGAGAGCAATTTAAGGGTTCTGAACACCTATAAACTTAACTAGCTGTGTATAATAGCCTAACTGCAACCGAAACGTTAAAAGTGCTGCTTAAATAAATAATAAGTACACCAAAAGCATCTCGCATAGTCACATATTGCATTCAAACAGGTTGAAAACCTCATATTAGCACTTACGAAAGCTTCTAGGCACGATTAGGTGTGATTCAATATGAATCCAATCGAAACAAAAATTCAAACATTCTGTATTCAAATGATTCGTTATTTTGTTTATGTTAGAAGGCAATTTAAGGGTTCTGAACACCTATAAACTTAGCTAGCACTGTATAATAGCCTAACTGCAACCGAAACGCTAAAAGTGATGCTTAAAAGAATAATAAGTACATCAAAAGAATCTCGCAACGTCACATATTGCATTCGAACAGGTTGAAAACCTCATATTAGCACTTACGAAGGCTTCTAGGAACGCTTAGGTGTGATTCAATATGAATCCAATCGAAAGAAAAATTCAAACATTTTGTATTCAAACAATTCGTTATTTTGTTTAAGTTAGAGAGCAATTTAAAGGTTCTGAACGACTATAAACTTAGCTAGCAGTGTATAATAGCCTAACTGCAACCGAAACGCTAAAAGTGATGCTTAAAAGAATAATAAGTACATCAAAAGCATCTCGCAACGTCAGATATTGCATTCAAACAGGTTGAAAACCTCATATTAGCACTTACGAAGGCTTCTAGGCACGCTTAGGTGTGATTCAATATGAATCCAATCGAAAGAAAAATTCAAACATTCTGTATTCAAACAATTCGTTATTTTGTTTAAGTTAGAGAGCAATTTAAAGGTTCTGAACGACTATAAACTTAGCTAGCAGTGTATGATAGCCTAACAGCAACCGAAACGCTAAAAGTGATGCTTAAAAGAATAATAAGTACATCAAAAGCATCTCGCAACGTCAGATATTGCATTCAAACAGGTTGAAAACCTCATATTAGCACTTACGAAGGCTTCTAGGCACGCTTAGGTGTGATTCAATATGAATCCAATCGAAAGAAAAATTCAAACATTTTGTATTCAAACAATTCGTTATTTTGTTTAAGTTAGAGAGCAATTTAAAGGTTCTGAACGACTATAAACCTAGCTAGCTGTGTATAATAGCCTAACTGCAACCGAAACGCTAAAAGTGATGCTTAGAAGAATAATAAGTACATCAAAAGCATCTCGCAACGTCAGATATTGCATTCAAACAGGTTGAAAACCTCATATTAGCACTTACGAAGGCTTCTAGGCACGCTTAGATGTGATTCAATATGAATCCAATCGAAAGAAAAATTCAAACATTCTGTATTCAAACTATTTGTTATTTTGTTTAAGTTAGAGAGCAATTTAAAGGTTCTGAACGACTATAAACTTAGCTAGCAGTGTATAGTAGCCTAACTGCAACCGAAACGCTAAAAGTGATGCTT
This sequence comes from Agriotes lineatus, assembly GCA_940337035.1. Classification (NCBI taxonomy): domain Eukaryota; kingdom Metazoa; phylum Arthropoda; class Insecta; order Coleoptera; family Elateridae; genus Agriotes; species Agriotes lineatus. Next base: position 38,895 of record CALNHX010005816.1, on the reverse strand, counting down.
AAAAGAATAATAAGTACACCAAAAGCATCTCACATAGTCACATATTGCATTCAAACTGGTTGAAAACCTCATATTAGCACTTACGAAAGCTTCTTGGCACGCTTAGGTGTGATTCAATATGAATCCAATCGAAAGAAAAATTCAAACATTCTGTATTCAAACAATTTGTTATTTTGTTTAAGTTAGAGAGCAATTTAAAGGTTCTGAACGACTATAAACTTAGCTAGCAGTGTATAGTAGCCTAACTGCAACCGAAACGCTAAAAGTGATGCTTAAAAGAATAATAAGTACACCAAAAGCATCTCACATAGTCACATATTGCATTCAAACTGGTTGAAAACCTCATATTAGCACTTACGAAAGCTTCTAGGCACGCTTAGGTGTGATTCAATATGAATCCAATCGAAACAAAAATTCAAACATCCTGTATTCAAATGATTCGTTATTTTGTATATGTTAGAGAGCAATTTAAGGGTTCTGAACACCTATAAATTTAACTAGCTGTGTATAATAGCCTAACTGCAACCGAAACGTTAAAAGTGCTGCTTAAATAAATAATAAGTACACCAAAAGCATCTCGCATAGTCACATATTGCATTCAAACAGGTTGAAAACCTCATATTAGCACTTACGAAAGCTTCTAGGCACGATTAGGTGTGATTCAATATGAATCCAATCGAAACAAAAATTCAAACATTCTGTATTCAAATGATTCGTTATTTTGTTTATGTTAGAAGGCAATTTAAGGGTTCTGAACACCTATAAACTTAGCTAGCACTGTATAATAGCCTAACTGCAACCGAAATGCTAAAAGTGATGCTTAAAAGAATAATAAGTACATCAAAAGAATCTCGCAACGTCACATATTGCATTCGAACAGGTTGAAAACCTCATATTAGCACTTACGAAAGCTTCTAGGCACGCTTAGGTGTGTTTCAATATGAATCCAATCGAAACAAAAATTCAAACATCCTGTATACAAATGATTCGTTATTTTGTTTATGTTAGAGTGCAATTTAAGGGTTCTGAACACCTATAAACTTAGCTAGCAGTGTATAATAGCCTAACTGCAACCGAAACGCTAAAAGTGATGCTTAAAAGAATAATAAGTACATCAAAAGCATCTCGCAACGTCACATATTGCATTCAAACATGTTGAAAACCTCATATTAGCACTTACGAAGGCTTCTAGGCACGCTTAGGTGTGATTCAATATGAATCCAATCGAAAGAAAAATTCAAACATTCTGTATTCAAACAATTCGTTATTTTGATTAAGTTAGAGAGCAATTTAACGGTTCTGAACGACTATAAACTTAGCTAGCAGTGTATAATAGCCTAACTGCAGCCGAAGCGCTAAAAGTGCTGCTTAAATAAATAATAAGTACACCAAAAGCATCTCGCATAGTCACATATTGCATTCAAACTGGTTGAAAACCTCATATTAGCACATACGAAAGCTTCTAGGCACGCTTAGGTGTGATTCAATATGAATCCAATCGAAAGAAAAATTCAAACATTCTGTATTCAAATAATTCGTTATTTTGTTTAAGTTAGAGAGCAATTTAAGGGATCAGAACACCTATAAATTTAACTAGCTGTGTATAATAGCCTAACTGCAACCGAAACGCTAAAAGTGATGCTTAAAAGAATAATAAGTACATCAAAAGCATCTCGCAACGTCACATATTGCATTCAAACTGGTTGAAAACCTCATATTAGCACTTACGAAAGCTTCTTGGCACGCTTAGGTGTGATTCAATATGAATCCAATCGAAAGAAAAATTCAAACATTCTGTATTCAAACAATTTGTTATTTTGTTTAAGTTAGAGAGCAATTTAAAGGTTCTGAACGACTATAAACTTAGCTAGCAGTGTATAGTAGCCTAACTGCAACCGAAACGCTAAAAGTGATGCTTAAAAGAATAATAAGTACACCAAAAGCATCTCACATAGTCACATATTGCATTCAAACTGGTTGAAAACCTCATATTAGCACTTACGAAAGCTTCTAGGCACGCTTAGGTGTAATTCAATATGAATCCAATCGAAACAAAAATTCAAACATCCTGTATTCAAATGATTCGTTATTTTGTATATGTTAGAGAGCAATTTAAGGGTTCTGAACACCTATAAACTTAACTAGCTGTGTATAATAGCCTAACTGCAACCGAAACGTTAAAAGTGCTGCTTAAATAAATAATAAGTACACCAAAAGCATCTCGCATAGTCACATATTGCATTCAAACAGGTTGAAAACCTCATATTAGCACTTACGAAAGCTTCTAGGCACGATTAGGTGTGATTCAATATGAATCCAATCGAAACAAAAATTCAAACATTCTGTATTCAAATGATTCGTTATTTTGTTTATGTTAGAAGGCAATTTAAGGGTTCTGAACACCTATAAACTTAGCTAGCACTGTATAATAGCCTAACTGCAACCGAAACGCTAAAAGTGATGCTTAAAGGAATAATAAGTACATCAAAAGAATCTCGCAACGTCACATATTGCATTCGAACAGGTTGAAAACCTCATATTAGCACTTACGAAAGCTTCTAGGCACGCTTAGGTGTGTTTCAATATGAATCCAATCGAAACAAAAATTCAAACATCCTGAATACAAATGATTCGTTATTTTGTTTATGTTAGAGTGCAATTTAAGGGTTCTGAACACCTATAAACTTAGCTAGCAGTGTATAATAGCCTAACTGCAACCGAAACGCTAAAAGTGATGCTTAAAAGAATAATAAGTACATCAAAAGCATCTCGCAACGTCACATATTGCATTCAAACATGTTGAAAACCTCATATTAGCACTTACGAAGGCTTCTAGGCACGCTTAGGTGTGATTCAATATGAATCCAATCGAAAGAAAAATTCAAACATTCTGTATTCAAACAATTCGTTATTTTGATTAAGTTAGAGAGCAATTTAACGGTTCTGAACGACTATAAACTTAGCTAGCAGTGTATAATAGCCTAACTGCAACCGAAGCGCTAAAAGTGCTGCTTAAATAAATAATAAGTACACCAAAAGCATCTCGCATAGTCACATATTGCATTCAAACTGGTTGAAAACCTCATATTAGCACTTACGAAAGCTTCTAGGCACGCTTAGGTGTGATTCAATATGAATCCAATCGAAAGAAAAATTCAAACATTCTGTATTCAAATAATTCGTTATTTTGTTTAAGTTAGACAGCAATTTAAGGGATCAGAACACCTATAAATTTAACTAGCTGTGTATAATAGCCTAACTGCAACCGAAACGCTAAAAGTGCTGTTTAAATGAATAATAAGTACACCAAAAGCATCTCGCAACGTCACATATTGCATTCAAACAGGTTGAAAACCTCATATTAGGACTTACGAAGGCTTCTAATCACGCTTAGGTGTGATTCAATATGAATCCAATCGAAACAAAAATTCAAACATTCTGTATTCAAATGATTCGTTATTTTGTTTATATTAGAGGGCAATTTAAGGGTTCTGAACACCTATAAACTTAGCTAGCTGTGTATAATAGCCTAACTGCAACCGAAACGCTAAAAGTGATGCTTAAAAAAATAATAAGTACATCAAAAGCATCTCGCAACGTCACATATTGCATTCAAACAGGTTTAAAACCTATAAACTTACGAAGGCTTCTAGGCACGCTTAGGTGTGATTCAGTATGAATCAAATCGAAAGAAAAATTTCAACACTCTGTATTCAAATAATTCGTTATTTTGTTTAAGTTAGAGAAAAATCTAAGGATTCTGAACACCTATAAACTTAGCTAGCTGTGTATAATAGCCTAACTGCAACCGAAACGCTAAAAGTGATGCTTAAAAGAATAATAAGTACATCAAAAGCATCTCGCAACGTCACATATTGCATTCAAACAGGTTTAAAACCTATAAACTTACGAAGGCTTCTAGGCACGCTTAGGTGTGATTCAATATGAATCCAATCGAAAGAAAAATTCAAACATTATTCAAACAATTCGTTATTTTGTTTAAGTTAGAGAGCAATTTAAAGGTTCTGAACGATTATAAACTTAGCTAGCAGTGTATAGTAGATTAACTGCAACCGAAACGCTAAAAGTGATGCTTAAAAGGATAATAAGTACATCAAAAGCATCTCGCAACGTCAGATATTGCATTCAAACAGGTTGAAAACCTCATATTAGCACTTACGAAGGCTTCTAGGCACGCTTAGGTGTGATTCAATATAAATCCAATCGAAAGAATAATTCAACCATTCTGTATTCAAACAATTCGTTATTTTGTTTAAGTTAGAGAGCAATTTAAAGGTTCTGAACGACTATAAACTTAGCTAGCAGTGTATAATAGCCTAACTGCAACCGAAACGCTAAAAGTGATGCTTAAAAGAATAATAAGTACATCAAAAGCATCTCGCAACGACACATATTGCATTCAAACAGGTTGAAAACCTCATATTAGCACTTACGAAGGCTTCTAGGCACGCTTAGGTGTGATTCAATATAAATCCAATCGAAAGAAAAATTCAAACATTCTGTATTCAAACAATTCGTTATTTTGTTTAAGTTAGAGAGCAATTTAAAGGTTCTGAACGACTATAAACTTAGCTAGCAGTGTATAATAGCCTAACTGCAACCGAAACGCTAAAAGTGATGCTTAAAAGAATAATAAGTACATCAAAAGCATCTCGCAACGACACATATTGCATTCAAACAGGTTTGAATCCTCATATTAGCACTTACGAAAACTTCTAGGCACGCTTAGGTGTGATTCAATATGAATCCAATCGAAAGAAAAATTCAAACATTTTGTATTCAAACAATTCGTTATTTTGTTTAAGTTAGAGAGCAATTTAAAGGTTCTGAACGACTATAAACTTAGCTAGCAGTGTATAATAGCCTAACTGCAACCGAAACGCTAAAAGTAATGCTTAGAAGAATAATAAGTACATCAAAAGCATCTCGCAACGTCAGATATTGCATTCAACCAGGTTGAAAACCTCATATTAGCACTTACAAAGGCTTCTAGGCACGCTTAGGTGTGATTCAATATGAATCCAATCGAAAGAAAAATTCAAACATTCTGTATTCAAACAATTTGTTATTTTGTTTAAGTTAGAGAGCAATTTAAAGGTTCTGAACGACTATAAACTTAGCTAGCAGTGTATAATAGCGTAACTGCAACCGAAACGCTAAAAGTGATGCTTAAAAGAATAATAAGTACATCAAAAGCATCTCGCAACGTCACATATTGCATTCAAACTGGTTGAAAACCTCATATTAACACTTACGAAAGCTTCTAGGCACGCTTAGGTGTGATTCAATATGAATCCAATAGAAAGAAAAATTCAAACATTCTGTATTCAAACAATTTGTTATTTTGTTTAAGTTAGAGACCAATTTAAAGGTTCTGAACGACTATAAACTTAGCTAGCAGTGTATAGTAGCCTAACTGCAACCGAAACGCTAAAAGTTATGCTTAAAAGAATAATAAGTACACCAAAAGCATCTCACATAGTCACATATTGCATTCAAACTGGTTGAAAACCTCATATTAACACTTACGAAAGCTTCTAGGCACGCTTAGGTGTGATTCAATATGAAACCAATCGAAACAAAAATTCAAACATCCTGTATCCAAATGATTCGTTATTTTGTATATGTTAGAGAGCAATTTAAGGGTTCTGAACACCTATAAACTTAACTAGCTGTGTATAATAGCCTAACTGCAACCGAAACGCTAAAAGTGCTGCTTAAATAAATAATAAGTACACCAAAAGCATCTCGCATAGTCACATATTGCATTCAAACAGGTTGAAAACCTCATATTAGCACTTACGAAAGCTTCTAGGCACGATTAGGTGTGATTCAATATGAATCCAATCGAAACAAAAATTTAAAATTCTGTATTTATATGATTCGTTATTTTGTTAATGTTAGAAGGCAATTTAAGGGTTCTGAACACCTATAAACTTAGCTAGCAGTGTATAATAGCCTAACTGCAACCGAAACGCTAAAAGTGAGGTTTAAAAGAATAATAAGTACATCAAAAGAATCTCGCAACGTCACATATTGCATTCAAACAGGTTGAAAACCTCATACTAACACTTACAAAGGCTTCTAGGCACGCTTAGGTGTGATTCAATATGAATCCAATCGAAAGAATAATTCAAACATTCTGTATTCAAATAATTCGTTATTTTGTTTAAGTTAGAGAGCAATTTAAGGTTTCTGAACAACTATAAACTTAGCTAGCAGTGTATAATAGCCTAACTGCAACCGAAACGCTAAAACTGCTGCTTAAATAAATAATTAGTACGCCGAAAGAATCGCACAGTGTCACATACTGCTTTCAAATTGGATGAAAACTCCATATTAGCACTTACAAAGGCTTCTAGGCACGCTTAGGTGTGATTCAATATAAATCTAATCGAAAGAAAAATTCAAACATTCTGTATACAAATAATTCAATATTTTGTTTAAGTTAGAAAACAATTTAAGTGATCTGAAAACCTATAAACTTAACTAGCTGTGTATAATAGCCTAACTGCAACCGAAACGCTAAAACTGCTGCTTAAATAAATAATTAGTACACCGAAAGAATCGCACAGTGTCACATACTGCTATCAAACTGGATGAAAACTCCATATTAGCACTTACAAAGGCTTCTAGGCACGCTTAGGTGTGACTCAATATGAATCTAATCGAAAGAAAAATTCAAACATTCTGTATACAAATAATTCAATATTTTGTTTAAGTTAGAAAACAATTTAAGGGATCTGAAAACCTATAAACTTAACTAGCTGTGTATAATAGCCTAACTGCAACCGAAACGCTAAAACTGCTGCTTAAATAAATAATTAGTACACCGAAAGCATCTCGCAGTGTCACATATAGCGTTAAAACTGGATGAAAACTTCATATTAGCGCTTACGAAGGCTTCTAGGCTCGCTTAGGTGTGATTCAATATGAATCCAATCGAAAGAAAAATTCAAACATTCTGTATTCAAATAATTCGTTATTTTGTTTAAGTTAGAGCAATTTAAGGTTTCTGAACACCTATAAAGTTAGCTAGCTGTGTATAATAGCCTAACTGCAACCGAAACACTAAAAGTGCTGCTTAAATGAATAATAGGTACACCAAAAGCATCGCGCAACGTCACATATTGCATTCAAACAGGTTGAAAGCTTCATATTAGCACTTACAAAGGCTTCTAGGCACGCTTAGGTGTGATTCAATATGAATCCAATCGAAAGAAAAATTCAAACATTCTGTATTCAAATAATTCGATATTTTGTTTAAGTTAGAAAAAAATTTAAGGGTTCTGAACACCTATAAACCTAGCTAGCTGTGTATAATAGCCTAACTGCAACCGAAACGCTAAAAGTGCTGCTTAAAAGAATAATAAGTACACCAAAAGCACCTCGCAAAGTCACATATTGCATTCAAACAGGTTGAACACCTCATATTAGCACTTACGAAGGCTTCTAGGCACGCTTAGGTGTGATTCAATATGAATCCAATCGAAACAAAAATTCAAACATCCTGTATTCAATTGCTTCGTTATTTTGTTTATGTTAGAGGGCAATTTAAGGGTTCTGAACACCTATAAACTTAGCTAGCTGTGTATAATAGCCTAACTGCAACCGAAACGCTAAAAGTGCTGTTTAAATGAATAATAAGTACACCAAAAGCATCTTGCAACGTCACATATTGCATTCAAACAGGTTGAAAACCTTATAGTAGCACTTACGAAGGCTTCTAGGCACGCTTAGGTGTGATTCAATATGAATCCAATCGAAACAAAAATTCAAACATCCTGTATTCAAATGATTCGTTATTTTGTTTATGTTAGAGGGCAATTTAAGTGTTCTGAACACCTATAAACTTAGCTAGCTGTGTATAATAGCCTAACTACAACCGAAACACTAAAAGTGCTGCTTAAATGAATAATAAGTACACCAAAAAATCTCGCAACGTCACATATTGCATTGAAACAGGTTGAAAACCTCATATTAGCATTTACTCAAGCTTCTAGGCACGCTTAGGTGTGTTTCAATATGAATCCAATCGAAACAAAAATTCAAACATTCTGTATTCAAATGATTCGTTATTTTGTTTATGTTGGAGTGCAATTTAAGGGTTCTGAACACCTATAAACTTAGCTAGCTGTGTATAATAGCCTAACTGCAACCGAAACGCTAAAAGTGATGCTTAAATAAATAATTAGTACAACGAAAGCATCTCGCAGAGTCACATATTGCGTTCAAACTGGATGAAAACCTTATATTAGCGCTTACGAAAGCTTCTATGCACGCTTAGGTGTGATTCAATATGAATCCAATCGAAAGAAAAATTCAAACATTATTCAAACAATTCGTTATTTTGTTTAAGTTGGAGAGCAATTTAAAGGTTCTGAACGACTATAAACTCAGCTAGCAGTGTATAGTAGCCTAACTACAACCGAAACGCTAAAAGTGATGCTTAAAAGAATAATAAGTACATCAAAAGCATCTCGCAACGTCAGATATTGCATTCAAACAGGTTGAAGACCTCATATTAGCACTTACGAAGGCTTCTAGGCACGCTTAGGTGTGATTCAATATAAATCCAATCGAAAGAAAAATTCAAACATTCTGTATTCAAACAATTCGTTATTTTGTTTAAGTTAGAGAGCAATTTAAAGGTTCTGAACGACTATAAACTTAGCTAGCAGTGTATAATAGCCTAACTGCAACCCAAACGCTAAAAGTGATTCTTAAAAGAATAATAAGTACATCAAAAGCATCTCGCAACGTCAGATATTGCATTCAAACAGGTTGAAAACCTCATATTAGCACTTACGAAGGCTTCTAGGCACGCTTAGGTGTGATTCAATATAAATCCAATCGAAAGAAAAATTCAAACATTCTGTATTCAAACAATTCGTTATTTTGTTTAAGTTAGAGAGCAATTTAAAGGTTCTGAACGACTATAAACTTAGCTAGCAGTGTATAATAGCCTAACTGCAACCGAAACGCTAAAAGTGATGCTTAAAAGATTAATAAGTACATCAAAAGCATCTCGCAACGACACGTATTGCATTCAAACAGGTTTGAATCCTCATATTAGCACTTACGAAAACTTCTAGGCACGCTTAGGTGTGATTCAATATGAATCCAATCGAAATAAAAATTCAAACATTTTGTATTCAACAATTCGTTATTTTGTTTAAGTTAGAGAGCAATTTAAAGGTTCTGAAGGACTATAAACTTAGCTAGCAGTGTTTAATAGCCTAACTGCAACCGAAACGCTAAAAGTGATGCTTAAATAAATAATTAGTACAACGAAAGCATCTCGCAGAGTCACATATTGCGATCAAACTGGATGAAAACCTCATATTAGCGCTTACGAAAGCTTCTATGCACGCTTAGGTGTGATTCAATATGAATCCAATCGAAGGAAAAATTCAAACGTTCTGTATTCAAATAATTCGTTATTTTGTTTAAGTTAGAGGGCAATTTAAGGGTTCTGAACACCTATAAACTTAGCTAGCTGTGTATAATAGCCTAACCGCAACCGAAACGCTAAAAGTGCTGCTTAAATAAATAATTAGTACACTGAAAGCATCTCGCAGAGTCACATGTTGCGTTCAAACTGGATGAAAACCTTATATTAGCGCTTACGAAGGATTCTATGCACGCTTAGGTGTGATTCAATATGAATCCAATCGAAAGAAAAATTCAAACATTCTGTATTCAAATAATTCGTTATTTTGTTTAAGTTAGAGAGCAATTTAAGGGATCTGAACACCTATAAACTTAACTAGCTGTGTATAATAGCCTAACTGCAACCGAAACGCTAAAAGTGCTGCTTAAATGAATAATAAGTACACCAAAAGCCTCTCGCAACGTTACATATTGCATTCAAACAGGTTGAAAACCTTATAGTAGCACTTACGAAGGCTTCTAGGCACGCTTAGGTGTGATTCAATATGAATCCAATCGAAACAAAAATTCAAACATCCTGTATTCAAATGATTCGTTATTTTGTTTATGTTAGAGGGCAATTTAAGGGTTCTGAACACCTATAAACTTAGCTAGCTGTGTATAATAGCCTAACTGCAACCGAAACGCTAAAAGTGCTGTTTAAATGAATAATAAGTACACCAAAAGCATCTTGCAACGTCACATATTGCATTCAAACAGGTTGAAAACCTTATAGTAGCACTTACGAAGGCTTCTAGGCACGCTTAGGTGTGATTCAATATGAATCCAATCGAAACAAAAATTCAAACATCCTGTATTCAAATGATTCGTTATTTTGTTTATGTTAGAGGGCAATTTAAGTGTTCTGAACACCTATAAACTTAGCTAGCTGTGTATAATAGCCTAACTACAACCGAAACGCTAAAAGTGCTGCTTAAATGAATAATAAGTACACCAAAAAAATCTCGCAAAGTCACATATTGCATTGAAACAGGTTGAAAACCTCATATTAGCATTTACTCAAGCTTCTAGGCACGCTTAGGTATGTTTCAATATGAATCCAATCGAAACAAAAATTCAAACATTCTGTATTCAAATGATTCGTTATTTTGTTTATGTTGGAGTGCAATTTAAGGGTTCTGAACACATATAAACTTAGCTAGCTGTGTATAATAGCCTAACTGCAACCGAAACGCTAAAAGTGATGCTTAAATAAATAATTAGTACAACGAAAGCATCTCGCAGAGTCACATATTGCGTTCAAACTGGATGAAAACCTTATATTAGCGCTTACGAAAGCTTCTATGCACGCTTAGGTGTGATTCAATATGAATCCAATCGAAAGAAAAATTCAAACATTATTCAAACAATTCGTTATTTTGTTTAAGTTGGAGAGCAATTTAAAGGTTCTGAACGACTATAAACTCAGCTAGCAGTGTATAGTAGCCTAACTACAACCGAAACGCTAAAAGTGATGCTTAAAAGAATAATAAGTACATCAAAAGCATCTCGCAACGTCAGATATTGCATTCAAACAGGTTGAAAACCTCATATTAGCGTTTACGAAGGCTTCTAGGCACGCTTAGGTGTGATTCAATATGAATCCAATCGAAAGAAAAATTCAAACATCCTGTATTCAATTGATTCGTTTTTTGTTTATGTTAGAGGGCAATTTAAGGGTTCTGAACACCTATAAACTTAGCTAGCTGTGTATAATAGCCTAACTGCACCCGAAACGCTAAAAGTGCTGCGTAAATGGATAATAGGTACACCAAAAGCATCACGCAACGTCACATATTGCATTCAAACAGGTTGAAAGCTTCATATTAGCATTTACGAAGGTTTCTAGGCACGCTTAGGTGTGATTCAATATGAATCCAATCGAAAGAAAAATTTCAACATTCTGTATTCAAATAATTCGTTATTTTGTTTAAGTTAGAGAGCAATATATAGGTTCTGAACGACTATAAACTTAGCTAGCTGTGTATAATAGCCTAACTGCAACCGAAACGTTAAAGTGATGCTTAAATAAATAATTAGTACACCGAAAGAATCGCACAGTGTCACATACTGCTTTCAAATTGGATGAAAACTCCATATTAGCACTTACAAAGGCTTCTAGGCACGCTTAGGTGTGATTCAATATAAATCTAATCGAAAGAAAAATTCAAACATTCTGTATACAAATAATTCAATATTTTGTTTAAGTTAGAAAACAATTTAAGGGATCTGAAAACCTATAAACTTAACTAGCTGTGTATAATAGCCTAACTGCAACCGAAACGCTAAAACTGCTGCTTAAATAAATAATTAGTACACCGAAAGAATCGCACAGTCTCACATACTGCTTTCAAACTGGATGAAAACTCCATATTAGCACTTACAAAGGCTTCTAGGCACGCTTAGGTGTGACTCAATATGAATCTAATCGAAAGAAAAATTCAAACATTCTGTATACAAATAATTCAATATTTTGTTTAAGTTAGAAAACAATTTAAGGGATCTGAAAACCTATAAACTTAACTAGCTGTGTATAATAGCCTAACTGCAACCGAAACGCTAAAACTGCTGCTTAAATAAATAATTAGTACACCGAAAGCATCTCGCAGTGTCACATATAGCGTTAAAACTGGATGAAAACCTCATATTAGCGCTTACGAAGGCTTCTAGGCTCGCTTAGGTGTGATTCAATATGAATCCAATCGAAAGAAAAATTCAAACATTCTGTATTCAAATAATTCGTTATTTTGTTTAAGTTAGAGCAATTTAAGGTTTCTGAACACCTATAAAGCTAGCTAGCTGTGTATAATAGCCTAACTGCAACCGAAACACTAAAAGTGCTGCTTAAATGAATAATAGGTACACCAAAAGCATCGCGCAACGTCACATATTGCATTCAAACAGGTTGAAAGCTTCATATTAGCACTTACAAAGGCTTCTAGGCACGCTTAGGTGTGATTCAATATGAATCCAATCGAAAGAAAAATTCAAACATTCTGTATTCAAATAATTCAATATTTTGTTTAAGTTAGAGAAAAATTTAAGGGTTCTGAACACCTATAAACCTAGCTAGCTGTGTATAATAGCCTAACTGCAACCGAAACGCTAAAAGTGCTGCTTAAAAGAATAATAAGTACACCAAAAGCACCTCGCAAAGTCACATATTGCATTCAAACAGGTTGAACACCTCATATTAGCACTTACGAAGGCTTCTAGGCACGCTTAGGTGTGATTCAATATGAATCCAATCGAAACAAAAATTCAAACATCCTGTATTCAATTGATTCGTTATTTTGTTTATGTTAGAGGGCAATTTAAGGGTTCTGAACACCTATATACTTAGCTAGCTGTGTATAATAGCCTAACTGCAACCGAAACGCCAAAAGTGCTGTTTAAATGAATAATAAGTACACCAAAAGCATCTTGCAACGTCACATATTGCATTCAAACAGGTTGAAAACCTTATAGTAGCACTTACGAAGGCTTCTAGGCACGCTTAGGTGTGATTCAATATGAATCCAATCGAAACAAAAATTCAAACATCCTGTATTCAAATGATTCGTTATTTTGTTTATGTTAGAGGGCAATTTAAGGGTTCTGAACACCTATAAACTTAGCTAGCTGTGTATAATAGCCTAACTACAACCGAAACGCTAAAAGTGCTGCTTAAATGAATAATAAGTACACCAAAAAAATCTCGCAACGTCACATATTGCATTGAAACAGGTTGAAAACCTCATATTAGCATTTACGCAAGCTTCTAAGCACGCTTAGGTGTGTTTCAATATGAATCCAATCGAAACAAAAATTCAAACATTCTGTATTCAAATGATTCGTTATTTTGTTTATGTTGGAGTGCAATTTAAGGGTTCTGAACACCTATAAACTTAGCTAGCTGTGTATAATATCCTAACTGCAACCGAAACGCTAAAAGTGATGCTTAAATAAATAATTAGTACAACGAGAGCATCTCGCAGAGTCACATATTGCGTTCAAACTGGATGAAAACCTTATATTAGCGCTTACGAAAGCTTCTATGCACGCTTAGGTGTGATTCAATATGAATCCAATCGAAAGAAAAATTCAAACATTATTCAAACAATTCGTTATTTTGTTTAAGTTAGAGAGCAATTTAAAGGTTCTGAACGACTATAAACTCAGCTAGCAGTGTATAGTAGCCTAACTACTACCGAAACGCTAAAAGTGATGCTTAAAAGAATAATAAGTACATCAAAAGCATCTCGCAACGTCAGATATTGCATTCAAACAGGTTGAAAACCTCATATTAGCACTTACGAAGGCTTCTAGGCACGCTTAGGTGTGATTCAATATAAATCCAATCGAAAGAAAAATTCAAACATTTTGTATTCAAACAATTCGTTATTTTGTTTAAGTTAGAGAGCAATTTAAAGGTTCTGAACGACTATAAACTTAGCTAGCAGTGTATAATAGCCTAACTGCAACCCAAACGCTAAAAGTGATGCTTAAAAGAATAATAAGTACATCAAAAGCATCTCGCAACGTCAGATATTGCATTCAAACAGGTTGAAAACCTCATATTAGCACTTACGAAGGCTTCTAGGCACGCTTAGGTGTGATTCAATATAAATCCAATCGAAAGAAAAATTCAAACATTCTGTATTCAAACAATTCGTTATTTTGTTTAAGTTAGAGAGCAATTTAAAGGTTCTGAACGACTATAAACTTAGCTAGCAGTGTATAATAGCCTAACTGCAACCGAAACGCTAAAAGTGATGCTTAAAAGAATAATAAGTACATCAAAAGCATCTCGCAACGACACATATTGCATTCAAACAGGTTTGAATCCTCATATTAGCACTTACGAAAACTTCTAGGCACGCTTAGGTGTGATTCAATATGAATCCAATCGAAATAAAAATTCAAACATTCTGTATTCAAATAATTCGATATTTTGTTTAAGTTAGAGAAAAATTTAAGGGTTCTGAACACCTATAAACCTAGCTAGCTGTGTATAATAGCCTAACTGCAACCGAAACGCTAAAAGTGCTGCTTAAAAGAATAATAAGTACACCAAAAGCACCTCGCAAAGTCACATATTGCATTCAAACAGGTTGAACACCTCATATTAGCACTTACGAAGGCTTCTAGGCACGCTTAGGTGTGATTCAATATGAATCCAATCGAACAAAAATTCAAACATCCTGTATTCAATTGATTCGTTATTTTGTTTATGTTAGAGGGCAATTTAAGGGTTCTGAACACCTATATACTTAGCTAGCTGTGTATAATAGCCTAACTGCAACCGAAACGCTAAAAGTGCTGTTTAAATGAATAATAAGTACACCAAAAGCATCTTGCAACGTCACATATTGCATTCAAACAGGTTGAAAACCTTATAGTAGCACTTACGAAGGCTTCTAGGCACGCTTAGGTGTGATTCAATATGAATCCAATCGAAACATAAATTCAAACATCCTGTATTCAAATGATTCGTTATTTTGTTTATGTTAGAGGGCAATTTAAGGGTTCTGAACACCTATAAACTTAGCTAGCTGTGTATAATAGCCTAACTACAACCGAAACGCTAAAAGTGCTGCTTAAATGAATAATAAGTACACCAAAAAAATCTCGCAACGTCACATATTGCATTGAAACAGGTTGAAAACCTCATATTAGCATTTACGCAAGCTTCTAGGCACGCTTAGGTGTGTTTCAATATGAATCCAATCGAAACAAAAATTCAAACATTCTGTATTCAAATGATTCGTTATTTTGTTTATGTTGGAGTGCAATTTAAGGGTTCTGAACACCTATAAACTTAGATAGCTGTGTATAATATCCTAACTGCAACCGAAACGCTAAAAGTGATGCTTAAATAAATAATTAGTACAACGAAAGCATCTCGCAGAGTCACATATTGCGTTCAAACTGGATGAAAACCTTATATTAGCGCTTACGAAAGCTTCTATGCACGCTTAGGTGTGATTCAATATGAATCCAATCGAAAGAAAAATTCAAACATTATTCAAACAATTCGTTATTTTGTTTAAGTTAGAGAGCAATTTAAAGGTTCTGAACGACTATAAACTCAGCTAGCAGTGTATAGTAGCCTAACTACTACCGAAACGCTAAAAGTGATGCTTAAAAGAATAATAAGTACATCAAAAGCATCTCGCAACGTCAGATATTGCATTCAAACAGGTTGAAAACCTCATATTAGCACTTACGAAGGCTTCTAGGCACGCTTAGGTGTGATTCAATATAAATCCAATCGAAAGAAAAATTCAAACATTTTGTATTCAAACAATTCGTTATTTTGTTTAAGCTAGAGAGCAATTTAAAGGTTCTGAACGACTATAAACTTAGCTAGCAGTGTATAATAGCCTAACTGCAACCCAAACGCTAAAAGTGATGCTTAAAAGAATAATAAGTACATCAAAAGCATCTCGCAACGTCAGATATTGCATTCAAACAGGTTGAAAACCTCATATTAGCACTTACGAAGGCTTCTAGGCACGCTTAGGTGTGATTCAATATAAATCCAATCGAAAGAAAAATTCAAACATTCTGTATTCAAACAATTCGTTATTTTGTTTAAGTTAGAGAGCAATTTAAAGGTTCTGAACGACTATAAACTTAGCTAGCAGTGTATAATAGCCTAACTGCAACCGAAACGCTAAAAGTGATGCTTAAAAGAATAATAAGTACATCAAAAGCATCTCGCAACGACACATATTGCATTCAAACAGGTTTGAATCCTCATATTAGCACTTACGAAAACTTCTAGGCACGCTTAGGTGTGATTCAATATGAATCCAATCGAAATAAAAATTCAAACATTTTGTATTCAACAATTCGTTATTTTGTTTAAGTTAGAGAGCAATTTAAAGGTTCTGAAGGACTATAAACTTAGCTAGCAGTGTATAATAGCCTAACTGCAACCGAAACGCTAAAAGTAATGCTTAAATAAATAATTAGTACAACGAAAGCATCTCGAAGAGTCACATATTGCGTTCAAACTGGATGAAAACCTCATATTAGCGCTTACGAAAGCTTCTATGCACGCTTAGGTGTGATTCAATATGAATCCAATAAAAGGAAAAATTCAAACGTTCTGTATTCAAATAATTCGTTATTTTGTTTAAGTTAGAGAGCAATCTAAGGGTTCAGAACTCCTATAAACTTAGCTAGCTGTGTATAATAGCCTAACCGCAACCGAAACGCTAAAAGTGCTGCTTAAATAAATAATTAGTACACCGAAAGCATCTCGCAGAGTCACATGTTGCGTTCAAACTGGATGAAAACCTTATATTAGCGCTTACGAAGGATTCTATGCACGCTTAGGTGTGATTCAATATGAATCCAATCGAAAGAAAAATTCAAACATTCTGTATTCAAATAATTCGTTATTTTGTTTAAGTTAGAGAGCAATTTAAGGGATCTGAACACCTATAAACTTAACTAGCTGTGTATAATTGCCTAACTGCAACCGAAACGCTAAAAGTGCTGCTTAAATGAATAATAAGTACACCAAAAGCATCTCGCAGAGTCACATATTGCATTCAAACAGGTTGAAAACCTCATATTAGCACTTACGAAGGCTTCTAGGCACGCTTAGGTGTGTTTCAATTTGAATCCAATCGAAACAAAAATTTAAACATCCTGTATTCAAATGATTCGTTATTTTGTTTATGTTAGAGGGCAATTTAAGAGTACTGAACACCTATAAACTTAGCTAGCTGTGTATAATAGCCTAACTGCAACCGAAACGCTAAAAGTAATGCTTAAATAAGTAATTAGTACACCGAAAACATCTCGCAGAGTCACATGTTGCGTTCAAACTGGATGAAAACCTTATATTAGCGCTTACGAAAGCTTCTATGCACGCTTAGGTGTGATTCAATATGAATCCAATCGAAAGAAAAATTCAAACATTCTGTATTCAAATAATTCGTTATTTTATTTAAGTTAGAGAGCATTTTAAGGGTTCTGAACGACTATAAACTTAGCTAGCAGTGTATAATAGCCTAACTGCAACCGAAACGCTAAAACTGCTGCTTAAATAAATAATTAGTACACCGAAGGCATTGCGCAGTGTCACATATTGCATTCAAACTGGATGAAGACCTCATATTAGCACTTACAAATGCTTCTAGGCACGCTTAGGTGTGATTCAATATGAATCCAATCGAAAGAAAAATTCAAACATTCTGTATTCAAATAATTCGTTATTTTGTTTAAGTTAGAGAGCAATTTAAGGGTTCTGAACGACTATAAACTTAGCTAGCAGTGTATAATAGCCTAACTGCAACCGAAAAGCTAAAACTGCTGCTTAAATAAATAATTAGTACACCGAAGGCATCGCGCAGTGTCACATATTGCATTCAAACTGGATGAAGACCTCATATTAGCACTTACAAAGGCTTCTAGGCACGCTTAGGTGTGATTCAATATAAATCCAATCGAAAGAAAAATTCAAACATTCTGTATACAAATAATTCGTTATTTTGTTTAAGTTAGAAAACAATTTAGGGGATCTGAACACCTATAAACTTAACTAGCTGTGTATAATAGACTAACTGCAACCGAAACGCTAAAAGTGCTGCTTAAATAAATAATTAGTACACCGAAAGCATCTCGCAGTGTCACATTAGCGTTCAAACTGGATGAAAACCTCATATTAGCGTTTACGAAGGCTTCTAGGCACGCTTAGGTGTGATTCAATATGAATCCAATCGAAATAAAAATTCAAACATTCTGTATTCAAATAATTCGTTATTTTGTTTAAGTTAGAGAGCAATTTAAGGGTTCTGAACACCTATAAACTTAGCTAGCTGTGTATAATAGACTAACTGCAACCGAAACGCTAAAAGTGCTGCTTAAAAGAATAATAAGTACACCAAAAGCACCTCGCAAAGTCACATATTGCATTCAAACAGGTTGAACACCTCATATTAGCACTTACGAAGGCTTCTAGGCACGCTTAGGTGTGATTCAATATGAATCCAATCGAAACAAAAATTCAAACATCCTGTATTCAATTGATTCGTTATTTTGTTTATGTTAGAGGGCAATTTAGGGGTTCTGAACACCTATAAACTTAGCTAGCTGTGTATAATAGCCTAACTGCAACCGAAACGATAAAAGTGCTGCGTGACTGGATAATAGGTACACCAAAAGCATCACGCAACGTCACCTATTGCATTCAAACAGGTTGAAAACCTCATATTAGCACTTACGAAGGCTTCTAGGCACGCTTAGGTGTGATTCAATATAAATCCAATCGAAAGAAAAATTCAAACATTCTGTATTCAAACAATTCGTTATTTTGTTTAAGTTAGAGAGCAATTTAAAGGTTCTGAACGACTATAAACTTAGCTAGCAGTGTATAATAGCCTAACTGCAACCGAAACGCTAAAAGTGATGCTTAAAAGAATAATAAGTACATCAAAAGCATCTCGCAACGACACATATTGCATTCAAACAGGTTTGAATCCTCATATTAGCACTTACGAAAACTTCTAGGCACGCTTAGGTGTGATTCAATATGAATCCAATCGAAATAAAAATTCAAACATTTTGTATTCAACAATTCGTTATTTTGTTTAAGTTAGAGAGCAATTTAAAGGTTCTGAAGGACTATAAACTTAGCTAGCAGTGTATAATAGCCTAACTGCAACCGAAACGCTAAAAGTGATGCTTAAATAAATAATTAGTACAACGAAAGCATCTCGCAGAGTCACATATTGCGTTCAAACTGGATGAAAACCTCATATTAGCGCTTACGAAAGCTTCTATGCACGCTTAGGTGTGATTCAATATGAATCCAATCGAAGGAAAGATTCAAACATTCTGTATTCAAATAATTCGTTATTTTGTTTAAGTTAGAGAGCAATCTAAGGGTTCAGAACTCCTATAAACTTAGCTAGCTGTGTATAATAGCCTAACCGCAACCGAAACGCTAAAAGTGCTGCTTAAATAAATAATTAGTACACCGAAAGCATCTCGCAGAGTCACATGTTGCGTTCAAACTGGATGAAAACCTTATATTAGCGCTTACGAAGGATTCTATGCACGCTTAGGTGTGATTCAATATGAATCCAATCGAAAGAAAAATTCAAACATTCTGTATTCAAATAATTCGTTATTTTGTTTAAGTTAGAGAGCAATTTAAGGGATCTGAACACCTATAAACTTAACTAGCTGTGTATAATAGCCTAACTGCAACCGAAACGCTAAAAGTGCTGCTTAAATGAATAATAAGTACACCAAAAGCATCTCGCAACGTTACATATTGCATTCAAACAGGTTGAAAACCTCATATTAGCACTTACGAAGGCTTCTAGGCACGCTTAGGTGTGTTTCAATTTGAATCCAATCGAAACAAAAATTTAAACATTCTGTATTCAAATGATTCGTTATTTTGTTTATGTTAGAGGGCAATTTAAGAGTACTCAGCACCTATAAACTTAGCTAGCTGTGTATAATAGCCTAACTGCAACCGAAACGCTAAAAGTGCTGCTTAAATGAATAATTAGTACACCGAAAACATCTCGCAGAGTCACATTTGGCATTCAAACAGGTTGAAAACTTCATATTAGCACTTACGAAGGCTTCTAGGCACGCTAAGGTGTGATTCAATATGAATCCAATCAAAAGAAAAATTCAAACATTCTGTATTCAAACAATTCGTTATTTTGTTTAAGTTAGAGAGCAATTTAAAGGTTCTGATCGACTATAAACTTAGCTAGCAGTGTATAATAGAATAACTGCAACCGAAACGCTAAAAGTGCTACTTAAATACGAAATAAGTACACCAAAAGCATCTCGCATAGTCACATATTGCATTCAAACTGGTTGAAAACCTCATATTAGCACTTACGAAGGCTTCTAGGCACGCTTAGGTGTGATTCAATATGACTCCAATCGAAACAAAAATTCAAACATTCTGTATTCAAATAATTCGTTATTTTGTTTAAGTTAGAGAGCAATTTAAGGGTTCTGAACGACTATAAACTTAGCTAGCAGTGTATAATAGCCTAACTGCAACCGAAACGCTAAATCTGCTGCTTAAATAAATAATTAGTACACCGAAAGCATTGCGCAGTGTCACATATTGCATTCAAACTGGATGAAGACCTCATATTAGTACTTACAAAGGCTTCTAGGCACGCTTAGGTGTGATTCAATATGAATCCAATCGAAAGAAAAATTCAAACATTCTGTATTCGAATAATTCGTTTTTTTGTTTAAGTTAGACAGCAATTTAAGGGTTCTGAACGACTATAAACTTAGCTAGCAGTGTATAATAGCCTAACTGCAACCGAAACGCTAAAAGTGTTGCTTAAATAAATAATTAGTACACCGAAACAATCTCCTAGAGTCACATATTGCCTTCAAACTGGATGAAAACCTCATATTAGTGCTTACGAAGGCTTCTATGCACGCTTAGGTGTGATTCAATATGAATCCAATCGATAGAAAGATTCAAACATTCTGTTTTCAAATAATTCGATATTTTGTTTAAGTTAGAGAGCAATTTAAGGGTTCTGAACACCTATAAACTTAGCTAGCTGTGTATAATAGCCTAACTGCAACCGAAACGTTATAAGTGCTGCTTAAATGAATAATAACTACACCAAAAGCATCTCGCAACGTCACATATTGCATTCTAACAGGTTGAAAACCTCATATTAGCACTTACGAAAGCTACTAGGCACGCTTAGGTGTGTTTCAATATGAATCCAATCGAAACAAAAATTCAAACATTCTGTATTCAAATGATTCGTTATTTTGTTTATGTTGGAGGGCATTTTAAGGGTTCTGAACACCTATAAACTTAGCTAGCTGTGTATAATAGCCTAACTGCAACCGAAACGCTATAAGTACTGCTTAAATGAATATTAAGTACACCAAAAGCATCTCGCAACGTCACATATTGCATTCTAACAGGTTGAAAACTTCATATTAGCACTTACGAAGGCTTCTAGGCACGCTTAGGTGTGTTTCAATATGAATCCAATCGAAACAAAAATTCAAACATTCTGTATTCAAATGATTCGTTATTTTGTTTATGTTGGAGGGCATTTTAAGGGTTCTGAACACCTATAAACTTAGCTAGCTGTGTATAATAGCCTAACTGCAACCGAAACGCTAAAAGTGCTGTTTAAATGAATAATAACTACACTAAAAGCATCTCGCAACCTCACATATTGCATTCTAACAGGTTGAAAACCTCATATTAGCACTTACGAAGGATTCTAGGCACGCTTAGGTGTGTTTCAATATGAATCCAATCGAAACAAAAATTTAAACATTCTGTATTCAAATAATTCGTTATTTTGTTTAAGTTAGAGAGCAATTTAAGGGTTCTGAACGACTATAAACTTAGCTAGCAGTGTATAATAGCCTAACTGCAACCGAAACGCTAAATCTGCTGCTTAAATAAATAATTAGTACACCGAAAGCATTGCGCAGTGTCACATATTGCATTCAAACTGGATGAAGACCTCATATTAGTACTTACAAAGGCTTCTAGGAACGCTTAGGTGTGATTCAATATGAATCCAATCGAAAGAAAAATTCAAACATTCTGTATTCAAATAATTCGTTTTTTTGTTTAATTTAGACAGCAATTTAAGGGTTCTGAACGACTATAAACTTAGCTAGCAGTGTATAATAGCCTAACTGCAACCGAAACGCTAAAAGTGCTGCTTAAATAAATAATTAGTACACCGAAACAATCTCCTAGAGTCACATATTGCCTTCAAACTGGATGAAAACCTCATATTAGTGCTTACGAAGGCTTCTATGCACGCTTAGGTGTGATTCAATATGAATCCAATCGAAAGAAAAATTCAAACATTTTGTTTTCAAATAATTCGATATTTTGTTTAAGTTAGAGAGCAATTTAAGGGTTCTGAACACCTATAAACTTAGCTAGCTGTGTATAATAGCCTAACTGCAACCGAAACGTTATAAGTGCTGCTTAAATGAATAATAAGTACACCAAAAGCATCTCGCAACCTCACATATTGCATTCTAACAGGTTGAAAACCTCATATTAGCACTTACGAAGGCTACTAGGCACGCTTAGGTGTGTTTCAATATGAATCCAATCGAAACAGAAATTCAAACATTCTGTATTCAAATGATTCGTTATTTTGTTTATGTTAGAGGGCAATTTAAGGGTTCTGAACACCTATAAACTTAGCTAGCTGTGTATAATAGCCTAACTGCAACCGAAACGCTAAAAGTGCTGCTTAAATGAATAATAACTACACCAAAAGCATCTCGCAACCTCACATATTGCATTCTACCAGGTTAAAAACCTCATATTAGCACTTACGAAGGATTCTAGGCACGCTTAAGTGTGTTTCAATATGAATCCAATCGAAACAAAAATTTAAAATTCTGTATTCAAATGATTCGTTATTTTGTTTATGTTAGAGGGCAATTTAAGGGTTCTGAACACCTATAAACTTAGCTAGCTGTGTATAATAGCCTAACTGCAACCGAAACGCTAAAAGTACTGCCTAAATAAATAATTAGTACACCGAAAGCATCTCGCAGAGTCACATGTTGCGTTCAAACTGGATGAATACCTTATAATAGCGCTTACGAAGGCTTCTATGCACGCTTAGGTGTGATTAAATATGAATCCAATAGAAAGAAAAATTCAAACATTCTGTATTCAAATAATTCGTTATTTTGTTTAAGTTAGAGAGCAATTTAATGGTTCTGAACACCTATAAACTTAGCTAGCTGTGTATAATAGCCTAACTGCAACCGAAACGTTATAAGTGCTGCTTAAATGAATAATAAGTACACCAAAAGCATCTCGCAACCTCGCATATTGCATTCTAACAGGTTGAAAACCTCATATTAGCACTTACGAAAGCTAGTAGGCACGCTTAGGTGTGTTTCAATATGAATCCAATCGAAACAAAACTTCAAACATTCTGTATTCAAATGATTCGTTATTTTGTTTATGTTGGAGGGCAATTTAAGGGTTCTGAACACCTATAAACTTAGCTAGCAGTGTATAATAGCCTAACTGCAACCGAAACGCTAAAACTGCTGCTTAAATAAATAATTAGTGCACGAAAAGAATCGTGCAGTGTCACATATTGCTTTCAAACTGGATGAAAACTTCATATTAGCACTTACAAAGGCTTCTAGGCACGCTTAGGTGTGATTCAATATGAATCCAATCGAAAGAAAAATTCAAACATTCTGTATTCAAATAATTCGTTATTTTGTTTAAGTTAGAGAGCAATTTAAGGCTTCTGAACGACTATAAACTTAGCTAGCAGTGTATAATAGCCTAACTGCAACCGGAACGTTATAAGTGCTGCTTAAATGAATAATAAGTACACCAAAAGCATCTCGCAACGTCACATATTGCATTCTAACAGGTTGAAAACCTCATATTAGCACTTACGAAGGCTACTAGGCACGCTTAGGTGTGTTTCAATATGAATCCAATCGAAACAAAAATTCAAACATTCTGTATTCAAATGATTCGTTATTTTGTTTAAGTTAGACAGCAATTTAAGGGTTCTGAACGACTATAAACTTAGCTAGCAGTGTATAATAGCCTAACTGCAACCGAAACGCTAAAAGTGCTGCTTAAATAAATAATTAGTACACCGAAACAATCTCCTAGAGTCACATATTGCCTTCAAACTGGATGAAAACCTCATATTAGTGCTTACGAAGGCTTCTATGCACGCTTAGGTGTGATTCAATATGAATCCAATCGAAAGAAAAATTCAAACATTCTGTTTTCAAATAATTCGATATTTTGTTTAAGTTAGAGAGCAATTTAAGGGTTCTGAACACCTATAAACTTAGCTAGCTGTGTATAATAGCCTAACTGCAACCGAAACGTTATAAGTGCTGCTTAAATGAATAATAAGTACACCAAAAGCATCTCGCAGAGTCACATGTTGCGTTCAAACTGGATGAAAACCTTATAATAGCGCTTACGAAGGCTTCTATGCACGCTTAGGTGTGATTAAATATGAATCCAATCGAAAGAAAAATTCAAACATTCTGTATTCAAATAATTCGTTATTTTGTTTAAGTTAGAGAGCAATTTAAGGGTTCTGAACGATTATAAACTAAGCTAGAAGTGTATAATAGCCCAACTGCAACCGAAACGCTAAAACTGCTGCTTAAATAAATAATTAGTACACCGAAAGCATTGCGCAGTGTCACATATTGCATTCAAACTGGATGAAGACCTCATATTAGTACTTACAAAGGCTTCTAGGCACGCTTAGGTGTGATTCAATATGAATCCAATCGAAAGAAAAATTCAAACATTCTGTATTCAAATAATTCGTTTTTTTGTTTAAGTTAGACAGCAATTTAAGGGTTCTGAACGACTATAAACTTAGCTAGCAGTGTATAATAGCCTAACTGCAACCGAAACGCTAAAACTGCTGCATAAATAAATAATTAGTGCACCAAAAGAATCGCGCAGTGTCACATATTGCTTTCAAACTGGATGAAAACTTCATATTAGCACTTACAAAGGCTTCTAGGCACGCTTAGGTGAGATTCAATATGAATCCAATCGAAAGAAAAATTCAAACATTCTGTATTCAAATAATTCGTTATTTTGTTTAAGTTAGAGAGCAATTTGAGGCTTCTGAACGACTATAAACTTAGCTAGCAGTGTATAATAGCCTAACTGCAACCGGAACGTTATAAGTGCTGCTTAAATGAATAATAAGTACACCAAAAGCATCTCGCAACGTCACATATTGCATTCTAACAGGTTGAAAACCTCATATTAGCACTTACGAAGGCTACTAGGCACGCTTAGGTGTGTTTCAATATGAATCCAATCGAAACAAAAATTCAAACATTCTGTATTCAAATGATTCGTTATTTTGTTTAAGTTAGACAGCAATTTAAGGGTTCTGAACGACTATAAACTTAGCTAGCAGTGTATAATAGCCTAACTGCAACCGAAACGCTAAAACTGCTGCATAAATAAATAATTAGTGCACCAAAAGAATCGCGCAGTGTCACATATTGCTTTCAAACTGGATGAAAACTTCATATTAGCACTTACAAAGGCTTCTAGGCACGCTTAGGTGAGATTCAATATGAATCCAATCGAAAGAAAAATTCAAACATTCTGTATTCAAATAATTCGTTATTTTGTTTAAGTTAGAGAGCAATTTGAGGCTTCTCAACGACTATAAACTTAGCTAGCAGTGTATAATAGCCTAACTGCAACCGAAACGTTATAAGTGCTGCTTAAATGAATAATAAGTACACCAAAGCATCTCGCAACGTCACATATTGCATTCTAACAGGTTGAAAACCTCATATTAGCACTTACGAAGGCTACTAGGCACGCTTAGGTGTGTTTCAATATGAATCCAATCGAAACAAAAATTCAAACATTCTGTATTCAAATGATTCGTTATTTTGTTTAAGTTAGACAGCAATTTAAGGGTTCTGAACGACTATAAACTTAGCTAGCAGTGTATAATAGCCTAACTGCAACCGAAACGCTAAAAGTGCTGCTTAAATAAATAATTAGTACACCGAAACAATCTCCTAGAGTCACATATTGCCTTCAAACTGGATGAAAACCTCATATTAGTGCTTACAAAGGCTTCTATGCACGCTTAGGTGTGATTCAATATGAATCCAATCGAAAGAAAAATTCAAACATTCTGTTTTCAAATAATTCGATATTTTGTTTAAGTTAGAGAGCAATTTAAGGGTTCTGAACACCTATAAACTTAGCTAGCTGTGTATAATAGCCTAACTGCAACCGAAACGTTATAAGTGCTGCTTAAATGAATAATAAGTACACCAAAAGCATCTCGCAACGTCACATATTGCATTCTAACAGGTTGAAAACCTCATATTAGCACTTACGAAGGCTACTAGGCACGCTTAGGTGTGTTTCAATATGAATCCAATCGAAACAAAACTTCAAACATTCTGTATTCAAATGATTCGTTATTTTGTTTATGTTGGAGGGCAATTTAAGGGTTCTGAACACCTATAAACTTAGCTAGCTGTGTATAATAGCCTAACTGCAACCGAAACGCTAAAAGTGCTGCTTAAATAAATAATTAGTACACCGAAACAATCTCCTAGAGTCACATATTGCCTTCAAACTGGATGAAAACCTCATATTAGTGCTTACGAATGTTTCTATGCACGCTTAGGTGTGATTCAATATGAATCCAATCGAAAGAAAAATTCAAACATTCTGTTTTCAAATAATTCGATATTTTGTTTAAGTTAGAGAGCAATTTAAGGGTTCTGAACACCTATAAACTTAGCTAGCTGTGTATAATAGCCTAACTGCAACCGAAACGTTATAAGTGCTGCTTAAATGAATAATAAGTACACCAAAAGCCTCTCGCAACGTCACATATTGCATTCTAACAGGTTGAAAACCTCATATTAGCACTTACGAAGGCTACTAGGCACGCTTAGGTGTGTTTCAATATGAATCCAATCGAAACAAAACTTCAAACATTCTGTATTCAAATGATTCGTTATTTTGTTTATGTTGGAGGGCAATTTAATGGTTTTGAACACCTATAAACTTAGCTAGCTGTGTATAATAGCCTAACAGCAACCGAAACGCTAAAAGTGCTGCTTAAATGAATAATAACTACACTAAAAGCATCTCGCAACCTCACATATTGCATTCTAACAGGTTGAAAACCTCATATTAGCACTTACGAAGGATTCTAGGCACGCTTAGGTGTGTTTCAATATGAATCCAATCGAAACAAAAATATAAACATTCTGTATTCAAATGATTCGTTATTTTGTTTATGTTAGAGGGCAATTTAAGGGTTCTGAACACCTATAAACTTAGCTAGCTGTGTATAATAGCCTAACTGCAACCGAAACGCTAAAAGTACTGCTTAAATAAATAATTAGTACACCGAAAGCATCTCGCAGAGTCACATGTTGCGTTCAAACTGGATGAAAACCTTATAATAGCGCCTACGAAGGCTTCTATGCACGCTTAGGTGTGATTAAATATGAATCCAATCGAACGAAAAATTCAAACATTCTGTATTCAAATAATTCGTAATTTTGTTTAAGTTAGAGAGCAATTTAAGGGTTCTGAACGACTATAAACTAAGCTAGCAGTGTATAATAGCCTAACTGCAACCGAAACGCTAAAACTGCTGCTTAAATAAATAATTAGTACACCGAAAGCATTGCGCAGTGTCACATATTGCATTCAAACTGGATGAAGACCTCATATTAGTACTTACAAAGGCTTCTAGGCACGCTTAGGTGTGATTCAATATGAATCCAATCGAAAGAAAAATTCAAACATTCTGTTTTCAAATAATTCGTTTTTTTGTTTAAGTTAGACAGCAATTTAAGGGTTCTGAACGACTATAAACTTAGCTAGCAGTGTATAATAGCCTAACTGCAACCGAAACGCTAAAACTGCTGCTTAAATAAATAATTAGTGCACCAAAAGAATCGCGCAGTGTCACATATTGCTTTCAAACTGGATGAAAACTTCATATTAGCACTTACAAAGGCTTCTAGGCACGCTTAGGTGTGATTCAATATGAATCCAATCGAAAGAAAAATTCAAACATTCTGTATTCAAATAATTCGTTATTTTGTTTAAGTTAGAGAGCAATTTAAGGGTTCTGAACGACTATAAACTTAGCTAGCAGTGTATAATAGCCTAACTGCAACCGAAACGCTAAAACTGCTGCTTAAATAAATAATTAGTACACCGAAAGCATCGCGCAGTGTCACATATTGCATTCAAACTGGATGAAAACTTCATATTAGCACTTACAGAGGCTTCTAGGCACGCTTAGGTGTGTTTCAATATGAATCCAATCGAAACAAAAATTCAAACATCCTGTATTCAAATAATTCATTATTTTGTTTAAGTTAGAGAGCAATTTAAGGGATCTCAACACCTATAAACTTAACTAGTTGTGTATAATATCCTAACTGCAACCGAAACGCTAAAAGTGCTGCTTAAATGAATAATAAGTACACCAAAAGCATCTCGCAACCTCACATATTGCATTCTAACAGGTTGAAAATCTCATCTTAGCACTTACGAAGGCTTCTAGGCACGCTTAGGTGTGTTTCAATATGAATCCAATCGAAACAAGAATTTAAACATTCTGTATTCAAATGATTCGTGATTTTGTTTATGTTAGAGGGCAATTTAAGGGTTCTGAACACCTATAAACTTAGCTAGCTGTGTATAATAGCCTAACTGCAACCGAAACGCTAAAAGTGCTGCTTAAATGAATAATAACTACACTAAAAGCATCTCGCAACGTCACATATTGCATTCTAACAGGTTGAAAACCTCATATTAGCACTTACGAAGGATTCTAGGCACGCTTAGGTGTGTTTCAATATGAATCCAATCGAAACAAAAATTTAAACATTCTGTATTCAAATGATTCGTGATTTTGTTTATGTTAGAGGGCAATTTAAGGGTTCTGAACACCTATAAACTTAGCTAGCTGTGTATAATAGCCTAACTGCAATCGAAACGCTAAAAGTACTGCTTAAATAAATAATTAGTACACCGAAAGCATCTCGCAGAGTCACATGTTGCGTTCAAACTGGATGAAAACCTTATAATAGCGCTTACGAAGGCTTCTATGCACGCTTAGGTGTGATTAAATATGAATCCAATCGAAAGAAAAATTCAAACATTCTGTATTCAAAAAATTCGTTATTTTGTTTAAGTTAGAGAGCAATTTAAGGGTTCTGAACGACTATAAACTAAGCTAGCAGTGTATAATAGCCTAACTGCAACCGAAACGCTAAAACTGCTGCTTAAATAAATATTTAGTACACCGAAAGCATTGCGCAGTGTCACATATTGCATTCAAACTGGATGAAGACCTCATATTAGTACTTACAAAGGCTTCTAGGCACGCTTAGGTGTGATTCAATATGAATCCAAACGAAAGAAAAATTCAAACATTCTGTATTCAAATAATTCGTTTTTTTGTTTAAGTTAGACAGCAATTTAGGGGTTCTGAACGACTATAAACTTAGCTAGCAGTGTATAATAGCCTAACTGCAACCGAAACGCTAAAACTGCTGCTTAAATAAATAATTAGTGCACCAAAAGAATCGCGCAGTGTCACATATTGCTTTCAAACTGGATGAAAACTTCATATTAGTACTTACAAAGGCTTCTAGGCACGCTTAGGTGTGATTCAATATGAATCCAATCGAAAGAAAAATTCAAACATTCTGTATTCAAATAATTCGTTTTTTTGTTTAAGTTAGACAGCAATTTAGGGGTTCTGAACGACTATAAACTTAGCTAGCAGTGTATAATAGCCTAACTGCAACCGAAACGCTAAAACTGCTGCTTAAATAAATAATTAGTACACCGAAAGCATCGCGCAGTATCACATATTGCATTCAAACTGGATGAAAACTTCATATTAGCACTTACAGAGGCTTCTAGGCACGCTTAGGTGTGTTTCAATATGAATCCAATCGAAACAAAAATTCAAACATCCTGTATTCAAATAATTCGTTATTTTGTTTAAGTTAGACAGCAATTTAAGGGATCTGAACACCTATAAACTTAACTAGTTGTGTATAATATCCTAACTGCAACCGAAACGCTAAAAGTGCTGCTTAAATGAATAATAAGTACACCAAAAGTATCTCGCAACCTCACATATTGCATTCTAACAGGTTGAAAATCTCATATTAGCACTTACGAAGGCTTCTAGGCACGCTTAGGTGTGTTTCAATATGAATCCAATCGAAACAAGAATTTAAACATTCTGTATTCAAATGATTCGTGATTTTGTTTATGTTAGAGGGCAATTTAAGGGTTCTGAACACCTATAAACTTAACTAGCTGTGTATAATAGCCTAACTACAACCTAAACGCTAAGACTGCTGCTTAAATAAATAATTAGTACACCGAAAGAATCCCGCAGTGTCACATATTGCTTTCAAACTGAATGAAAACTTCATATTAGCACTTACAAAGGCTTCTAGGCACGCTTAGGTGTGATTCAATATGAATCCAATCGAAGAAAAATTCAAACATTCTGTATACAAATAATTCGTTATTTTGTTTAAGTTAGAGAACAATTTAAGGGATCTGAACACCTATAAACTTAACTAGCTGTGTATTATAGCCTAACTGCAACCGAAACGCTAAAACTGCTGCTTATATAAATAACTAGTACACCGAAGGAATCGCGCAGTGTCACATATTGCATTCGAACAGTTTGAAAACCTCGCATTAACACTTACGAAAGCTTCTAGGAACGCTTAGGTGTGTTACAATATGAATCCAATCGAAACAAAAATTCAAACATTCTGTATTCAAATGATTCGTTATTTTGTTAATGTTATTAGACAATTTAAGTGTTCTGAACACCTATAAACTTAGCTAGCTGTGTATAATAGCCTAACTGCAACCGAAACGCTAAAAGTGCTGCTTAAATAAATAATTAGTACACCGAAACAATCTCCTAGAGTCACATATTGCCTTCAAACTGGATGAAAACCTCATATTAGTGCTTACGAAGGCTTCTATGCACGCTTAGGTTTGATTCAATATGAATCCAATCGAAAGAAAAATTCAAACATTCTGTATTCAAATAATTCGTTTTTTTGTTTAAGTTAGACAGCAATTTAAGGGTTCTGAACGACTATAAACTTAGGTAGCAGTGTATAATAGCCTAACTGCAACCGAAACGCTAAAAGTGCTGCTTAAATAAATAATTAGTACACCGAAACAATCTCCTAGAGTCACATATTGCCTTCAAACTGGATGAAAACCTCATATTAGTGCTTACGAAGGCTTCTATGCACGCTTAGGTGTGATTCAATATGAATCCAATCGAAAGAAAAATTCAAATATTTTGTTTTCAAATAATTCGATATTTTGTTTAAGTTAGAGAGCAATTTAAGGGTTCTGAACACCTATAAACTTAGCTAGCTGTGTATAATAGCCTAACTGCAACCGAAACGTTATAAGTGCTGCTTAAATGAATAATAAGTACACCAAAAGCATCTCGCAACGTCACATATTGCATTCTAACAGGTTGAAAACCTCATATTAGCACTTAAGAAGGCTACTAGGCACGCTTAGGTGTGTTTCAATATGAATCCAATCGAAACAAAAATTCAAACGTTCTGTATTCAAATGATTCGTTATTTTGTTTATGTTGCAGGGCAATTTAAGGGTTCTGAACACCTATAAACTTAGCTAGCTGTGTATAATAGCCTAACTGCAACCGAAACGCTAAAAGTGCTGCTTAAATGAATAATAACTACACTAAAGGCATCTCGCAACCTCACATATTGCATTCTAACAGGTTGAAAACCTCATATTAGCACTTACGAAGGATTCTAGGCACGCTTAGGTGTGTTTCAATATGAATCCAATCGAAACAAAAATTTAAACATTCTGTATTCAAATGATTCGTTATTTTGTTTATGTTAGAGGGCAATTTAAGGGTTCTGAACACCTATAAACTTAGCTAGCTGTGTATAATAACCTAACGGCAACCGAAACGCTAAAAGTACTGCTTAAATAAATAATTAGTACACCGAAAGCATCTCGCAGAGTCACATGTTGCGTTCAAACTGGATGAAAACCTTATAATAGCGCTTACGAAGGCTTCTATGCACGCTTAGGTGTGATTAAATATGAATCCAATCGAAAGAAAAATTCAAACATTCTGTATTCAAATAATTCGTTATTTTGTTTAAGTTAGAGAGCAATTTAAGGGTTCTGAACGACTATAAACTAAGCTAGAAGTGTATAATAGCCCAACTGCAACCGAAACGCTAAAACTGCTGCTTAAATAAATAATTAGTACACCGAAAGCATTGCGCAGTGTCACATATTGCATTCAAACTGGATGAAGACCTCATATTAGTACTTACAAAGGCTTCTAGGCACGCTTAGGTGTGATTCAATATGAATCCATTCGAAAGAAAAATTCAAACATTCTGTATTCAAATAATTCGTTTTTCTGTTTAAGTTAGACAGCAATTTAAGGGTTCTGAACGACTATAAACTTAGCTAGCAGTGTATAATAGCCTAACTGCAACCGAAACGCTAAAAGTGCTGCTTAAATAAATAATTAGTACACCGAAACAATCTCCTAGAGTCACATATTGCCTTCAAACTGGATGAAAACTTCATATTAGTGCTTACGAAGGCTTCTATGCACGCTTAGGTGTGATTCAATATGAATCCAATCGAAAGAAAAATTCAAACATTCTGTATTCAAATAATTCGTTTTTTTGTTTAAGTTAGACAGCAATTTAAGGGTTCTGAACGACTATAAACTTAGCTAGCAGTGTATAATAGCCTAACTGCAACCGAAACGCTAAAACTGCTGCTTAAATAAATAATTAGTGCACCAAAAGAATCGCGCAGTGTCACATATTGCTTTCAAACTGGATGAAAACTTCATATTAGCACTTACAAAGGCTTCTAGGCACGCTTAGGTGTGATTCAATATGAATCCAATCGAAAGAAAAATTCAAACATTCTGTATTCAAATAATTCGTTATTTTGTTTAAGTTAGAGAGCAATTTAAGGCTTCTGAACGACTATAAACTTAGCTAGCAGTGTATAATAGCCTAACTGCAACCGAAACGTTATAAGTGCTGCTTAAATGAATAATAAGTACACCAAAAGCATCTCGCAGAGTCACATGTTGCGTTCAAACTGGATGAAGACCTTATAATAGCGCTTACGAAGGCTTCTATGCACGCTTAGGTGTGATTAAATATGAATCCAATCGAAAGAAAAATTCAAACATTCTGTATTCAAATAATTCGTTATTTTGTTTAAGTTAGAGAGCAATTTAAGGGTTCTGAACGACTATAAACTAAGCTAGCAGTGTATAATAACCTAACTGCAACCGAAACGCTAAAACTGCTGCTTAAATAAATAATTAGTACACCGAAAGCATTGCGCAGTGTCACATATTGCATTCAAACTGAATGAAGACCTCAAGTTAGTACTTACAAAGGCTTCTAGGCACGCTTAGGTGTGATTCAATATTAATCCAATCGAAAGGAGAATTCAAACATTCTGTATTCAAATAATTCGTTTTTTGTTTAAGTTAGACAGCAATTTAAGGGTTCTGAACGACTATAAACTTAGCTAGCAGTGTATAATAGCCTAACTGCAACCGAAACGCTAAAACTGCTGCTTAAATAAATAATTAGTGCAACAAAAGAATCGCGCAGTGTCACATATTGCTTTCAAACTGGATGAAAACTTCATATTAGCACTTACAAAGGCTTCTAGGCACGCTTAGGTGAGATTCAATATGAATCCAATCGAAAGAAAAATTCAAACATTCTGTATTCAAATAATTCGTTATTTTGTTTAAGTTAGAGAGCAATTTAAGGCTTCTGAACGACTATAAACTTAGCTAGCAGTGTATAATAGCCTAACTGCAACCGAAACGTTATAAGTGCTGCTTAAATGAATAATAAGTACACCAAAAGCATCTCGCAACGTCACATATTGCATTCTAACAGGTTGAAAACCTCATATTAGCACTTACGAAGGCTACTAGGCACGCTTAGGTGTGTTTCAATATGAATCCAATCGAAACAAAAATTCAAACATTCTGTATTCAAATGATTCGTTATTTTGTTTAAGTTAGAGAGCAATTTAAGGGTTCTGAACGACTATTAACTAAGCTTGCAGTGTATAATAGCCTAACTGCAACCGAAACGCTAAAACTGCTGCTTAAATAAATAATTAGTACACCGAAAGCATTGCGCAGTGTCACATATTGCATTCAAACTGGATGAAGACCTTATATTAGTACTTACAAAGGCTTCTAGGCACGCTTAGGTGTGATTCAATATGAATCCAATCGAAAGAAAAATTCAAACATTCTGTATTCAAATAATTCGTTTTTTTGTTTAAGTTAGACAGCAATTTAAGGGTTCTGAACGACTATAAACTTAGCTAGCAGTGTATAATAGCCTAACTGCAACCGAAACGCTAAAACTGCTGCTTAAATAAATAATTAGTGCACCAAAAGAATCGCGCAGTGTCACATATTGCTTTCAAACTGGATGAAAACTTCATATTACCACTTACAAAGGCTTCTAGGCACGCTTAGGTGTGATTCAATATGAATCCAATCGAAAGAAAAATTCAAACATTCTGTATTCAAATAATTCGTTATTTTGTTTAACTTAGAGAGCAATTTAAGGGTTCTGAACGACTATAAACTTAGCTAGCAGTGTATAATAGCCTAACAGCAACCGAAACGCTAAAACTGCTGCTTAAATGAATAATAAGTACACCAAAAGCATCTCGCAACCTCACATATTGCATTCTCACAGGTTGAAAATCTCATCTTAGCACTTACGAAGGCTTCTAGGCACGCTTAGGTGTGTTTCAATATGAATCCAATCGAAACAAAAATTTAAACATTCTGTATTCAAATGATTCGTGATTTTGTTTATGTTAGAGGGCAATTTAAGGGTTCTGAACACCTATAAACTTAACTAGCTGTGTATAATAGCCTAACTGCAACCGAAACGCTAAGACTGCTGCTTAAATAAATAATTAGTACACCGAAAGAATCCCGCAGTGTCACATATTGCTTTCAAACTGAATGAAAACTTCATCTTAGCACTTACGAAGGCTTCTAGGCACGCTTAGGTGTGATTCAATATGAAGCCAATCGAAGAAAAATTCAAACATTCTGTATACAAATAATTCGTTATTTTGTTTAAGTTAGAGAACAATTTAAGGGATCTGAACACCTATAAACTTAACTAGCTGTGTATTATAGCCTAACTGCAACCGAAACGCTAAAACTGCTGCTTAAATAAATAATTAGTACACCGAAGGAATCGCGCAGTGTCACATATTGCATTCGAACAGGTTGAAAACCTCGCATTAACACTTACGAAAGCTTCTAGGAACGCTTAGGTGTGTTTCAATATGAATCCAATCGAAACAAATATTCAAACATTCTGTATTCAAATGATTCGTTATTTTGTTAATGTTATTAGACAATTTAAGGGTTCTGAACACCTATAAACTTAGCTAGCTGTGTATAATAGCCTAACTGCAACCGAAACGCTAAAAGTGCTGCTTAAATAAATAATTAGTACACCGAAACAATCTCGTAGAGTCACATATTGCCTTCAAACTGGATGAAAACCTCATATTAGCGCTTACGAAGGCTTCTATGCACGCTTAGGTGTGATTCAATATGAATCCAATCGGAAGAAAAATTCAAACATTCTGTTTTCAAATAATTCGTTATTTTGTTTAAGTTAGAGAGCAATTTAAGGGTTCTGAACACCTATAAACTTAGCTAGCTGTGTATAATAGCATAACTGCAACCGAAACGCTGTAAGTGCTGCTTAAATGAATAACAAGTACACCAAAAGCATCTCGCAACGTCATATATTGCATTCTAACAGGTTGAAAACCTCATATTAGCACTTACGAAGGCTTCTAGGCACGCTTAGGTGTGTTTCAATATGAATCCAATCGAAACAAAAATTTAAACATTCTGTATTAAAATGATTCGTTATTTTGTTTATGTTAGAGGGCAATTTAAGGGTTCTGAACACCTATAAACTTAGCTAGCTATGTAGAATAGCCTAACTGCAACCGAAACGCTAAAAGTACTGCTTAAATAAATAATTGGTACAACGAAAGCATCTCGCAACGTCACATATTGCATTCTAACAGGTTGAAAACTTCATATTAGCACTTACGAAGGCTTCTAGGCACGCTTAGGTGTGTTTCAATATGAATCCAATCGAAACAAAAATTCAAACATTCTGTATTCAAATGATTCGTTATTTTGTTTATTTTAGAGGGCAATTTAAGGGTTCTGAACACCTATAAACTTAGCTAGCTGTGTATAATAGCGTAACTGCAACCGAAACGCTAAAAGTGCTGCTTAAATAAATAATTAGTACACCGAAACAATCGCGCAGTGTCACATATTGCTTTGAAACTGAATGAAAACTTCATATTAGCAATTACAAAATCTTCTAGGCACGCTTAGGTGTGATTCAATATGAATCCAATCGAAAAAAAATTCAAACATTCTGTATACAAATAATTCGTTGTTTGGTTTAAGTTAGAGAACAATTTAAGGGATCTGAACACCTATAAACTTAACTAGCTGTGTATAATTGCCTAACTGCAACCGAAACGGTAAAACAGCTGCTTAAATAAATAATTAGTACACCAAAAGCATCTCGCAACCTCACATATTGCATTCTAACAGGTTGAAAACCTCATATTAGCACTTACGAAGGCTTCTAGGCACGCTTAGGTGTGTTTCAATATGAAGCCAATCGAAACAAAAATTTAAACATTCTGTATTCAAATGATTCGTTATTTTGTTTATGTTAGAGGGCAATTTAAGGGTTCTGAACACCTATAAACTTAACTGTCTGTGTATAATAGCCTAACTGCAACCGAAACGTAAAAACTGCTGCTTAAATAAATAATTAGTACAGTGAAAGAATCGCGCAGTGTCACATATTGCTTTCAAACTGAATGAAAACATCATATTAGCACTTACAAAGGCTTCTAGGCACGCTTAGGTGTGATTCAATATGAATCCAATCGAAGAAAAATTCAAACATTCTGTATACAAATAATTCGTTATTTTGTTTAAGTTAGAGAACAATTTAAGGGACTTGAACACCTATAAACTTAACTATCTGTGTATAATAGCCTAACTGCAACCGAAACGCTAAAACTGCTGCTTAAATAAATAATTAGTACACCGAAGGAATCGCGCAGTGTCACATATTGCATTCGAACAGGTTGAAAACCTCGCATTAACACTTACGAAAGCTTCTAGGAACGCTTAGATGTGTTTCAATATGAATCCAATCGAAACAAAAATTCAAACACTCTGTATTCAAATGATTCGTTATTTTGTTAATGTTATAAGACAATTTAAGGTTTCAGAACAATTATAAACTTAGCTAGCTGTGTATAATAGCCTAACTGCAACCGAAACGCTAAAAGTGTTGCTTAAATAAATAATTAGTACACCGAAACAATCTCCTAGAGTCACATATTGCCTTCAAACTGGATGAAAACCTCCTATTAGTGCTTACGAAGGCTTCTATGCACGCTTAGGTGTGATTCAATATGAATCCAATCGAAAGAAAAATTCAAACATTCTGTTTTCAAATAACTCGTTATTTTGTTTAAGTTAGAGAGAAATTTAAGGGTTCTGAACACCTATAAACTTAGCTAGCTGTGTATAATAGCCTAACTGCAACCGAAACGCTAAAAGTGCTGCTTAAATGAATAATAAGTACACCAAAAGCATCCCGCAACGTCACATATTGCATTCAAAATGGTTGAAAACCTCATATTAGCACTTACGAAGGCTTCTAGGCACGTTTAAGTGTGATTCAATATGAATGCAATCGAAAGAAATATTCAAACATTCTGTTTTCAAACAATTCGTTATTTTGTTTAAGTTAGAGAGCAATTTAAGGGTTCTGAACACCTATAAACTTAGCTAGCTGTGTATAATAGCCTAACTGCAACCGAAACGCTATAAGTGCTGCTTAAATAAATAATAAGTACACCAAAAGCATCTCGCAACGTCATATATTGCATTCTAACAGGTAGAAAA
Source organism: Agriotes lineatus (assembly GCA_940337035.1). Lineage (NCBI taxonomy): Eukaryota > Metazoa > Arthropoda > Insecta > Coleoptera > Elateridae > Agriotes > Agriotes lineatus. Next base: position 793 of record CALNHX010005816.1, on the reverse strand, counting down.
CCTCATATTAGCACTTACGAAGGCTACTATTTATTTATTTATTTATTTATTTATTATTGAATAGAAAGTAGGCGGCTAAGCCGATATAACTTTCATCAGTGTTGTGTACATTTAACAAAACAAATATTCTATACATGATAACTTAACAAGACAACTAAGTTCTGCAATTAACAAAAGCAAAAGAAAAGAAAATACAAATCAACATGAAAAACCATGAAAAAGCGAAAAAAGAAAATAATTTTAAAGAGAAAAAAAAACAATTATTTTAAGTAAATCTTAAACTATAGGTATAGACTGAAGTTATCCAAAACGGTTCGTACATCAATGTGCAAATGCATTTGTAATATTTTAAACTTATTTAACGCTTGTTTAAAACTTATTCATATGGCGTCCAAGGAGTTTTTGAATGAATTTACACTTGAACTCTCGACTACACAGACAGGTAAACTATTCCATGATCTCACTATGCGATTTGTGAAAAAGTATTCCCGCACAAGTTTGAAAAATCTGTCACAATGCAGTTTAAAATTGTGACCTCTCAGACCATCATAGTCACTGAAATTGAGCATGTCTCTTAACGGAGAGTTATAATAGTTGTTGACTATTTTGAAAGTTTCAATAAGGTCGCCCCTGGTACGCCTGGATTGCAAAGTTGGTAAATTAAGCAACGATAACCGATGTTCATAGGGTAAACCTCTGAGTTCAACGGGGATCTTCGTGGCTCTTCTTTGTACTCGTTCAATAAGATCGATATCCTTGATGAAGTAAGGGTTCCACACCGGTGCACAGTATT